>PVJS01039252.1:0-18995 GCA_004027185.1 Glis glis
TTTTTTTTTTTTGCGGTACCAGGGATTGAACCCAGGGGCGTTCTACCTCCGTGCTACACCCCCAGCCTTATTTTTTTATACTTTATTTTGAAACCGGGTCTCACGAAGTTGCGGAGGGCCTCACTAGGTAGAGAGAGAGAGAGAGAGAGAGAGAGCGAGAGAGCTGAGGCTGGCCGCGAACCTGGATCCTCCGGTCTCCGCCTCCCAAAGTACTGGGATTACAAGCGTGCGCCACCACACCCGGCCCAGCCCTATTTTTTATTCTTTATTTTGAAACAGGGCCTCACTAAGTTGCAGAGGGCCTCACTAAGTGGCTGAGGCTGGCCGCGAACCCAGATCTTCCTGTCTCAGCCTCCCAAGTACTGGCATTACAAGTGTGCACCACCACGCCCAGCTCGAGAGGTGGGATTTGAAGGACACTGAGCAGATGGAGCCGATGGGGTTGGACTGGTGCGTGGCTGAAGGAGAGTGTGCAGGGACCAGCCATCTGTGGGTGTGACTTTACGGCCAGCCTGGGGGCCAGGCGGAGGAGCTCAGTGCTGGACGATTTGGGCTTGAGAGCGTTGGAGACACACAAAGGAGGTGGCGGCTGGGTACGCTGGCCAAGGGCTCTGTGGAGAGGCTGGGATCAAAATAAAGATTCGGGATTCTTGGACTGGGGATGTCGCCTGTGGTAGAGCGCTTGCTTAGCAAACACACGAGGTCCTGAGTTCAATCCTCAGTACTTCCAAAAAAAAAAAAAAAAAAAGAAAAGAAAAGATTCAATGCTGGGCGTGGTGGTGCATGTCCATAATACCACTACTTGGGAAACAGGAGGATCGCAGGTTCGGGGCCAACCTCAGCAACTTAGTGAGTTTTATTTAGTGGATTTTATTTCAAAAATAAAATAAAATAGGGCTGGGGGTGTAGGTTAGAGGTAGAATGCCCCTAGGTTCAATCCCCAGTACCTACCCCCCCTAAAAAAATATCAAGACTCTTCTTCAAAGCCATGTCTTGAATATTATTCAGTTTTCCTGGGGGGGGGATTTCCAGAAGGGGCTGCTGTCCGCTGAGTTAGATGTGGCAGAGACATGCAGATGAGGCCAGGGAGGTCCCACTGCGTCCAGTCCCGAGCAGATCCCACAGGCTGGCCGAGTGCTTTGGGCGTGTGCTGGGCTGGCAGCTGGGAGCTACAGGGAACTGAGGAGCGAGGAGGAGAAGAGACAAGAAACCAGTGCCAAGTGTCACAGGTGCATGGCAGCCCGGCTCCCGCCCCAGAAGTGACCCCTGGCCTGACACATGGGTGCAGCCACCAGCCCCCTCGGTGCCAGCGGGGGAGCCTGGAGGGCAGGGCCTGAAGTCCTCTCCTGGGCTGCATCCTTCTTGTCCTGTCCGACCCATGCTTCTAGCCATTTTCCAAGGAAAACCACCGGAAGTCCTTCCTGGTCCCTGGACTCTCCCTCCCCCACCCCCAGCGCCTGTGTTCTCCAGGCTTGCTGAGGCCCAGGCCTCCTCTTAGCCTCCCTGGGCCCCTGCCACCACTCCTGTCCAATCTCAGCACAAGAACAGAGCCCAGACCAGGTCACATAAGCCATTTATTGGTTTGTTTTAAAAATATGTATCTTATTTATACACGAAGTTTGGTGAGAGGTGCTCAACAGCTCAGACAAGACCCGGCGCTCGGTGCCCTCTCCCCTTTCTCCTGCTCTCCCCTCCCCTCCTGCGGGGCCAGTGTGCAGTTCTGGGGGGAAACGAGAGTCCCTCTGAGCTAAGAAGTCCGGTCTGGCTCATCCCTGTCCTCAGCCGCACCGCCTGCAGCCAGCCCCGGCACCTGTCTCAAGCTCCGGGGCTGTCCATTTGCACAAAACCACAGTCTCTTTCCGGCCGGCTGGGCTGGCTGCCCGGCCTGCTGCCAGCCACATTCCTGCCTGTGCAGCGGGCACAGAGCGCCGGGCAGCCAGACACCTCTCCACGCCTTGAGAGCAACGCACAGAGATCTACAAAAATAAGATTTCCACTCGGAGAAGTGTCCCTGGGACAGTTAGACCCAAGTCCCACACTGGACTCACAGGGGATCGGGGAGAAGTCTCTGGGGATGTGGCAGGGGCTGGGGTTGCCACCAGGGGAGCTGGGGTGACAAGAAGAAACGTTAATACTTGACTCGCCAGCAGTGGCCCTTCGGCACCGCCACAAGCGTCGCCAACGTCTGGCCCTCCGACGGCTCGGCGAGGTAGGTTAGGAGCAGCCAGCCCAGCGTGCCGGGCTGAGGCGGCCTGTGAGGTGATGGCCGGCACAGGTGGCTCTGCTGGGGAGCTGGGGTTGGGCAGCCGAGCAAGCAAGCGAGGGCTCCCCCAGCTGACCCTGTCTCCTCAGGTGCTCCACGTTAAAAGATTTGCATATGCTAAATAGGATTGTCAGCAGCTGAAAGAGGTCCTGGGGGTAATTGGACTAGTAAAGGTATTTTTCCCTGAAAAAGCCTTCTCTGGAGACCCACAGGATGGCCTGGACCCTGCCCCAAGGAGGTCCTGTGTGTGGACGCCACCAGAGAAGCTGGTTGGGGCCACGCTGCTCCCTTTCCCGGGGGGTCATGGTTCTGCCCCCTCCTAGCTCAGGAGAACCAGGCTGACCAGCCCAGGCCCATTCCCTCCCCACTTTCATGCCGCTGTGTCTGGAGACAAGCGGGGGCCCAGGCAGGAACCCCCTCTCCACGTGCTCAGAGGCAGAGGGCCTGGGAGGTGGCCAAAGGCTCCTTCCTTCAAATGGGCCGACAGGCCACCACAGCCAGGCAGGGTTAAACCTTGCCCCAGACCCTCACGGTTTGGCCTCCTCTTTCCTTGGCCTGTTGGGCAGGGCCTGCCAGGCTCTGGGAGCGAGGGCAAGCCGAGTGTGCGACCGTGAGTGGGCAGCTCCCTCGTGTCCTTGGGTTTTCATGTTAATACTCTTATAGGAGCGGAAGAAAGGGCCCTGGGACCTAGGCCTCTCTTCTGGAAGCTTTTTATTTTTGTAGGATTGACCCCAGTGTGGTCTGGGGGCCTTGGGGATGATGGAAGGCCAGAGTGAGCCCTACTGATAAGAACCCCATCCTTGGGGCCTGGAAGAAAGGCCTGTCTCCCTTAGGCCGGGTAGGGTTGGCTGCCTGACGCACACCTGAGGGAGCCTGGGCCCCTGTGTGTGAGGAGTGCGTGTGTGTGTGTGCGCGCGCACACACGCGAGCGATGGGCTTTGGCTCTCCTGGCATCTTGGCCCGAGGGCAGGGGACCCCCACTCCTGCCCTGGGCAGCGAAGGCCTGCGTGAGTCTCGCAGGATCCCACCTCTACTTAGAGGGCAGAGTTCCGGCAGCGCCGTAGACTCCTGTTCAGGGTTAAGAAGGGGCAGCACAAATCGCCCCTGACGTCCAACGTCTATGGAAAAAAATGTTGGTTCTTTGCTCAAGTAAAAAAATATCAAATATAATAAATTTATGAAAGCCCATTCACAACATATACAGTCTGTCTTCTATTTCGCCTCAGCGGCTGGGATGCCTTTGCTTTCTCGAAGCCCCAGGGGGCTGCCTGATGAGACAGGCCACTGGGTGTGGGGAGCCTCCAGGGACGGGCCTCCCCAAACGGCGGGCTCCTCCAACCGCTTCCAGCCGTCCACACAGGGCCACGGAAGTCTGCGTGTGGCTCCACGGCAGGGAGGCCCATGGCTCACCCCGAAGCTCAAAGCCAGGAAGGCCCCAGCGGCCGCTGGTTGGACTGCATTCAGGTGTGACCCCGAGACAACAGGGCGTGTCCTGCCAGCGCGGCCAGGCTCACACTACGGACTCGCGGTCCCTGTCCGGGGACGGGGGGAAGTCAGCGAGATCTTCGCTGCGGCTGTAGTCAGACACCCGCACCTGGAGGTTATCACTAGTGGCCCTGGTGACGCTGTCATAGGACGGTGGGAAGGACGTGGAGGAGATGGAGGAGCTGGAGGGCGGGCCGGTGCGCTGGGAGAAGTTCTCATTCATCATGTAGGCGATGAGGCCCTCTCGCTCAGGGGCGTCCTCGTCCGAGAGGCCGCTGCTGCCCGCCTGCCGGCGGAAGAGGAAGGAGGCATGCTTCACGGAGCGGTGCAGCAGGTGCCGGCGGAAGGCCCGCTGGATCACCGTGGCCGACACCTCCTCGTGCTTGCGCCGGAGCGTGGTGGTGATGGGCTCATAGGAGATCTTGGAGGGGTTGGCCGCCATGAACTTCTCCTCCATCTGGATCTTCAGGGCGTCCATCTCCCCGGACTCCCCCAGGACTCTCTTGGTGAAGGCAAAGAGGATGTCCATGCAGTGGATGCGGTCCCCGCTCACCATGGGCAGGTCCATGTTGATGAGGCTGATCTGGTTGGGTTTCGCGATGCGGAGTGGCTCAGACAGGGCGTCGGCAAAGTCGGACAGGGCCGAGTACTCAATGAACTGGGTGGCCTCGGGGTCGAACTTCTCCCAGATCTCGTAGAACATGTCGAAGTCATCCTCGCTCAGGGGCTCGGTGCTCTCCTCCGTGGCCACGCTGAAGTTCTCCAGGATGATGGCGATATACATGTTGACCACGATGAGGAAGGAGATGATGATGTAGGTGGTGAAGAAGAGGATGCCCACGGCCGGGCTGCCACAGTTCCCCCGGGAGCCGTTGCCGTTGGGCAGGTTGGGGTCGCAGTAGGGGGGCCCCGTGTTGAGGATGGGGCTGAGGAGGCCGTCCCAGCCGGCCGATGTGGTGATCTGGAAGAGACACAGCATGCTGTTGGCGAAGGTCTGGAAGTTGAACATGTCGTCGATGCCGGCCTCCCACTTGACGTAGGCGAAGTTGGCCATGCCGAAGATGGAGTAGATGAACATGACCAGGAAGAGCAGCAGGCCGATGTTGAAGAGGGCGGGGAGGGACATCATGAGGGCGAAGAGCAGCGTGCGGATGCCCTTGGCCCCTCGGATCAGCCTGAGGATGCGGCCGATGCGGGCCAGGCGGATGACTCGGAAGAGCGTCGGGGAGAAGAAGTACTTCTGGATGATGTCCGAGAGCACGGTACCTGTGGGAGACACCAGGACTGTGGACGCTGGCGGCACCTCCGTCCTCCTTCCGGGCCTGCGTTACTCTGTACAGTGAGGAGCCAGGGCGAGAAGGCCCTTCGAGGAGTAATGGTCACTGGGCCTGCTAGGGCTCTGCCTCCTCACGGCTCTATGAGCCAGGAATGAGGGCCATGTCCTTTGCAAAGTGCCTTCCCAGCCCCTCTGTCTCCTCTTTTTTTTACTTGGTACTGGGGATTGAGCCCAGGGATGCTCTACCTCTGAGCTAGACCCCCAGCCCTATTTAATTTTTTAAAAACTTTTATTTTTATAAATTAAAAAAAATTTTTTTTTACTTTTATTGGTGCATCATAGTCTCTCACCATAATGTAGTTCATAGTGATAGTGACATACATGCACACAGCCAGTATCCCATTTATTTAAAATTTTTTTGTGGTACTGGGGATTGAACCCAGGCATTCTACCTCCGGGCTACACTCCCAGCCCTATTTTTTATTCTTTATTTTGAAACAGGGTCTCACTAAGTTGCGGAGGGCCTCACTAAGTAGCTGAGGCTGGACGTGAACTGGATCCTCCAGTCTCAGCCTCCCAAGTACTGGGATTACAAGCGTGTGCCACCATGCCCGGCTCCATTTATTTAAATTTTAAAACAGGGTCTCAGCCAGGCGTGGTGGCACATGCTGTAATCCTAGTAACTTGGGAGGCTGAGACAAGGAGGATCAGAGATTCGAGGAAAGCCTCAGAAACCTAGCAAGACCGTTTCAAAACAAAAAATAAAATAGGGCCGGGGGTGTAACTCAGAGGTGGAATGTCCCTGGGTTCAATCCCCACTACCACACACACACACACACACACACACAAATTAAATAAATAAAATAAAACAGGATCTCACTAAGTTGCAGAGGGTCTCGCTAAGTTGCTGAGACTGGCCTCGAACCTGCAATCCTCCAGTCTCTGCCTCCCAAGTACTGGGATTACAGTTCTGACTCTACAGGGTGTATCTGCATGAGAGAGCTATACTAGGCCCATCATCTGCATCATGGGTCCGAGGCCAGAGTGGACTCGTTTAGCATCTGGGTAGCACAGGTTGGATCAGAACTCAGGCCTTGTAGCGCCTCACTACTCCAAGTGTGGTATCTCCTAGGTGCTTATGGGAAATGCTAAATCTCAGCTCCACCCCCAGCCCATTTCTTTTTTATTCCCCCCAGCACTGGGGATTGAACCCAGGGGCATTCTACCTCCGAGCTATACCCCCAGCCCTATTTTTTTATTCTTTATTTTGAAACATGGTCTCACTAAGTCGCAGAGGGCCTCACTTATAAGTAACTGAGGCTGGCTGTGAACCTGTGATCCTCCTGTCTCAGTCTCCCAAGTACTGGGATTATAAGCGTGCGCCACCACGCCCGGCTTCCCATTTCTTTTCAACAAGCCCAGACAATCCATGCGTACATTGAGGGAAACAAGAAAGAAGCGCTGGCCCAGAGTTAGTGCTCCCAACACCACGCCACGCCTGTGTCCTCTTTCGGCCTGGCTGGGACGGTTCCTGCCCCCTCCCAACTGATTCTTCCAGGGCTCCTCTCTCCCCAGGTCTCTAGTGATTATCCAGGTTTGGAATTTTAGGAACACAGGTACAGATGATAGGAGAAAGAGTGAATAAGCTTGCCCCGGGTTGCTCCTAGTGACCTCTCCAGGCTCCTCATATAATAATAATGTTGCTGGCCGGCATGTGTCGATAGGGCAGCGGGCTGAGCACTTTACCGCCACCATTTCATTTACTCCTTCCCGTCACCCTGGGAGAGCGAGCTGATACCATCTTCCTCACTTTCCAGAAGAGGAAACCTGAGAGGTGAGGTAGCTTACTCAAGGTGCCACCTAAGTGAGAAGCCGGGATTTGACCCAGACACTCTGTCTCCGAGTTGACCTCTTAATCACGCCTCTCGGGTCTGGCCGGAGCTCCGGGGCAGCAGGTGATCCTGAAGTCCATGCTGCGCCTCCCAAAGCCTCCGAGACCATTCCTCAATGGTTCCTTCTTGCTTCTAACATCCTACATTCTCTGAATTTTCTCTCCAGCCCCACGAGGCATGCTGCCACCCTCCCCCGTGCCTGGACCTCAGGACATTCCAGACCCTACACTTCATGCTTCTAACCGCCTGCCCATCATGGTGACAGCGGTGCCTGCTTAGCCTCTGTGTCAGCATTTGGGTTCACCAGAGGCAGAGGATGCATGTGGCAGAAATCAGAGGTCAGAGTTACCCCAAAGGCAGAGGTACTGATGGGGTTGGGTCAAGAGTTTGGGCTCTGAGCACAAGTGACAAAAAAAAAATATAAATAAATGAGATTTCATTAAACTTAAAAATTCTGGTGATTCAAAAGATCACCAAGAAATGAAAAAAAAATTAAAAAAAAACAGACTGGGAGAAAATACTTGCAAGTCATTTATCTGATAAGGGACTAGTATCCAAAATATATAAAGAACTCTTATAACTCAACAGTAAAAAGATAAATGACTTGATTTTTGTGCGTGTGTGTGTATACTGGGGATGGAACCCAGAGGCATTCTACCTCTGGGCTACATCCCAGCCCTGTTTTATTTTTTGGTTGGAAACAGGGTCTCACTAGGTTGATTAGAGCCTCACTACCTGCTGAGGCTGTCCTCAAACCTACGATCCTCCTGTCTCAGCCTCCTAAGTACTAGGATTACAGGTATGCGCCACCATGCCCAGCTTGACTTGATTTTTAAAATATGCAAAGGATCTGTATAGAGGTTTCTCCAAGGAAGGTATACATGTGACGAATAAACACATGAAAAGATGTTTGGCATCAATAGTCACCAGGGAAATACAAACAAAAACCTCAATGAGACATCACTTTATACCCACCGGGATGGCTATAATAAAAAATTACAGACAATAATACCTGTTGGGGAGGTGGTGGAATAATGGAAATCTTCATACACGGATGGTGTATGGAAAATGTCGCAGCCATGTTGGAAAACAGTTGGTAGTTGCTAAAAATGTTTAGATTAGTGGTTGGCAGGGGCTAAAGAAGAGGGGAAATGGAGAGTTTTCTCTTGGGGATGAGGAAAATATTCTAAAATTAGAGAGAGAAAGAGAGAGAGAGAGAGGAAGAAGGAGGAGGAGGAGGAGAAAAAGGAGAAGAAGAAGGGGAAGAAGAAGGAGGAGGAGGAGGAAGAGGAGGAGGAGAGATGAGGGGAAAGGAGAGAAATGCAGAGAAGAAAGAAGGCACCCAGTGCTGTACTTGGCATTAAGGAGAGACCTGACCTGGGAGGGCCTCTACCTACCCACGATGGAGAGGATGACGACCACGAAGTCGAAGATGTTCCAGCTGTTGGTGAAGTAGTAGTGGCGCAGGGCCGCCATCTTGACAATGCACTCGCCTGTGAAGATGGCCACGAAGAGTAGGTTGATCTTGGCCAAGATGTTGACCTTCTCGGGGCTTTGGTCATCTGTCTCCACCATCATGGTCACCATGTTCAAGCAGATGAGGAACATGATGGTGACGTCGAAGGCCTGCTTGGTCACGATGTCGAAGATGAAGCCTTGGTACTTGTTCTGGAAGGAGGTGCAGAAGGGATGAATGTCCCAGACAGGCTGGCCAGACCCCAGTGCAGCCTCTCAGCCCACACCTCCGCCCTCCTACTCCACCCTCAGGTGAGGCCAAAGCCCCCGCCACACCGCCATGGTGAGCACGGAGGAGGGAGCTGCAGAGATGGGGACCGAGGCACCCTCCAACACGAGGCCTTCCCTGGTGGGTCTCCAGGGAGAGATTTCTCCTTCTCTGAGTTTCCTTAGCACTCTCTTCACGCTCTATTCCTACAGTCTACAGGCTCAAGCTCAACTCTAAACTTCAATCCTGGTAATCATATCAGATCTTGGATTAATATGTTTTCTCTACTTTTTTTTGTGGTACTGGGGAACGCAGGGGTATTCTACTACCTCCAAGCTACACCCCCAACCCTATTTGATCTTTTATTTTTAAACAGGATCTCACTAAGTTGTGGAGGGCCTCGCTAAGTCGCTGAAGCTGGCTGTGAACCTACGATCCTCCTGTCTCAACCTCCCAAGTACTGAAATTACAGGCGTGCGCCACCACACCTGACTTCTACTCTTTTTTATGAAGTTGATTTTATTTATTCTACTAAAGAAAATTATCCTATATTTATATGCGTCTGTAATTGTCAATCAGTCCAGATTATTTTGGGGAAAGAGATAAGATTATAAACACACACACACACACACACACACACACACATACACACAACCAAACTAACCTAGATCAGAGCCTGGTGAACAAGACGGAATCAGATGAAAGTGACAAACTGGGTCTTAAAAACCTGGGTCTGGCCGGGCGTGGTGGCGCACGCTTGTAATCCTGGTACTTTGGGAGGCGGAGATCGGAGGATCCGGGTTCGCGGCCAGCCTCAGCTCTCGCTCTCTCTCTCCCTGTCTCTCTTTCTCTTTCTCTTTCTCTCTCCCCTTAGTGAGGCCCTCTACAACTTCGTGAGACCCGGTTTCAAAATAAAGCATAAAAAACAGGGCCAGGGGCGTAGTGCGGAGGTAGAACGCCCCTGCGTTCAATCCCCGGTACCGCAAAAAAAAACACAAAAAAACAAAAAAACAAAAAACCTGGGTCTGCCACTTACCTACTCGTGATTTACGTCCATCACTCAAGTACTTCTTCCCCTCCCCTGACGTTTTTAGAGAATGACTTGATGGGGCCATGGAGCCTGCCTAGCAGGGAACGCAGCACCTCCTCCTGGCTCCACTTACCAAGGGGCTCTGGGACTCCGGAGGACTCCCTGGCTGCCCAGGGGTCCAAGGGTGAGGCTGGGAGTGGGGGGTCAGGCTATGCAAGCCACCTGCTCTCCCTGGGGAAACCTGTACCCCTGAAGGTTGGGGGGTCTCACTAGAAGCAGATGTGTTCCTGTGGGCGAGCAGTGTGTCTGGGCGGCATGCCCTTCCCATGCCCTCCCCGCTCTGTGCGTGGGGCTGAGACCTACACAGACGTCTGTGGGTCGGATATCTGAGAGCATCTCTCAGCTGGGCTGAAAGATTGTGGGGAGGCCCTGGTGGCTGGCTGTGTGGCTGGGGGGACCCCTGGGATCTCCCAGAAGAACCTCGCCACTCTGCTAGGGAGCCTGGCTCACCAGGGGCCGTGGGATGGGCTTCTGGGGCTTCTTAGAGCCCAGCTTCTTCATGGCATTGTAGTACTTCTTCTGCTCCTCTGTCATGAAGATGTCCTGGCCCCCTAAGTGCAGAGAGACAAGCAGCAGCCTCATTTTGGGGTTCTCAGAGCCACAACACGGCAGGGCTAGTGAGGCTGCCAGGGGCGACCACACCGTCACTTCCTCTCCCGGTGGAGAAAGTATGTCCCTATCCTGCACCAGAGATTCTGCCCCAAACCTGCTTTCCCAGGGTCCCTGTCCCTGCTCATCTTGAGATCCCGCTGGCTTTGTGACCTGCACATTCCACGCCACCCCACCCCTTCCCCTTGACCAGCTTGGCCAGCCCTGGTGCTCTCTCTGCCCAACTGGTTTATCTGAGACCCAGCTGCTCTGACGGAGCTCCAGGATGACCTTAAGCCTTTGAACAGCCCCACCCTGGAGCACTGACCAGTCCTAACCTCACCCCTGCCTCTCCAGGAGCCTCATCTCAGGGAGGCCAGGGCAGGCACAGGGTCTCCCACCTGAGCCTTCTTACATTTTTCTTTTTTTTGTACTAGGGATTGAAACCAGAGGCATTCTACCTCCGAGTTACACCCCCAGCCCCTTTTAGTTTTTATTTGGAAACAGGGTCTTGCTAAGTTGCTGAGAGCCTTGCTATGAATCTGCAGTCCTCCCGTCTCAGCCTCCCAAGGACTGGAATTACAGGTGTGCGCCATCACACCCAGCTCCTTCTTACATTCTTATGGGCCAAGGCACGTTATATCCTTAGACATACCCCCGCCCCACCTGATTCCAGCAGGAGCAAGAAGGGGACTGTCCCCAAAAGGGAACACGAGATGGGCCCTGGGGTCAGAAGGGCTCCTTGGTCCCCTGGCCCCCGCCCCACCCAGCCCGGGGGGAGCCCGAGCTCTACTTATCTTTTTCTTCTGTTGGTTGAAGTTGTCGATGATGACACCAATGAACAGGTTCAGGGTGAAGAAAGAGCCGAAGATGATAAAGACGACGAAGTAGATGTACATGTAGAGGTTGTACTCCCACTGCGGCTGCTCTTCGTACTGCGGGGAGAAGTCAGGCGGGGAGAAGTGAGGCAGGGAGAAGTCAGGCGGGGAGATCAGCCGGGCTGAGGTCAAGGGAACAGCCAGGCAGGGACAGGGCAGCGGCAGAGGGCCATTCTGTGGGACAGGGGGTGTGGCCAGAGGAAGGGCACCTGCACAGGTGTGTGTGGCTGTGAATACAGAGAGGGGTGGATGGCGGCAGGCATGCTGGGCTCAGGGCTGGCACTGTGTCAGTGTATGGCTTCAGCCCCTGAGTCCCTGGGGGTTGGCGTATAATGGAGTCTCTCTCTCTCAGTCTTTGCTGAACTGTTAGTGAAGTGATTGGGCGGAGCACAAGGATGAAGAAGAAACTTGATTTTTGTATGTGTGTGTGTGGTATTGGGGATTGAACCCAGGGGCATTCTACCTCCGAGCTACACCCCCAGCCCTATTTTATTTTTATTTTGAAACAGGGTCTTGCCAGGTTGCTGAGAGTCTCACTAAGTTGCCGAGGCTGGCATCGAACCTGTAATCCTCCTGTCTCAGCCTCCCAAGTACTAGGATTACAAGCGTGCACCACCACGCCCAGCTTCCTGGGTAAGATTTGAGAAAACTACGGTGGGTGCATTTAATTTGAAATGCATTTGAGAATTTGGGGACCTCTTGAGAGATCAGGTGACCTTGCCCCAGGGCCATGCCTGGGCATTCCAGGGACACCAGACCTCAGGGTGACACACTAGATCTTGCTCTCGCAGGCTGGGCTTTTTGATGTAGACTGATTCCCTGGCAGCCAAGTGTCAGGGAGCCTCAGTGCCCATCTGCTGGGAGAGGCCAGCGTGGCAACCTACCCCTCTGGAGTCCACAGCCGCATACATGATGTCCATCCAGCCTTTAAATGTTGCCTGGAAGGAAAAGAGAAGGTTAAGAAAACCATTTAACTCTGCAACTTGCTTGAGCTATGTAGGCCCCCCGTGTAGACAGAGGCCAGGAAAGAGCCTCCATAAAAGGCAAACAGGCCCCGCCCACCCATGCAGTGTGTCCAAGGGCTGGGCCTTCCAGGGAGAGGCCTTGTTTAGGGCCTGGGTGGAGGGGAAGGAGCTGAGCAGATACCCCAAGAGGGCCATGCAGTAAGAAGTAACCTTGTGTGTGTGTGTGTGTGTGTGTGTGTGTGTGTGTGTGTGTGTGATACTAGGGATTAAACCCAGGGGCATTCTATCTTTGAGCTATACCCCAGACCTATTTTATTTATTATTCGGAACAGCATCTCACTAAGTTGCTGAGGCTGACTGTGAACCTGCGATCCTCCTTTCTCAGCCTCTCATGTTGAAGTAACCTCTTGATTGAGGCCAGCAGTCTGGTGAGGCCTGAAGGAGGTCTGTCCCCAGAGCCACAAACAGTTCAGATTCGAACACAATGCAGAGTCCCAACCAGGGGGTGGAGGGGTGGAGAAGGGAGGCTTGGATCCTCTGTCCTGGCTTCCGGTTGACCCCAGGGCTGACCTGGTGCCCCCGTCACGCACCTCAGAGAACCACGTGGCTTCCACTCCATGGACTTCCAAAGAAAGTCCCTGAAGAACGCCAACCTTGCTCTATACTCAAGGGAGTCCTTTTGCCATTGTTATGCTGGTGAATGGCTAATAACTGGATTTCAAGGAGGAGGAAAAAAAAATCCCTCATTGTCGTGTTTGCCAATTTCTCTGATATAAATATTCTCACTGCCAGGCACGGTGGCGCACACCTGTCATCCCAGTATTTGGGAGGCTGAGACAGGAGGATCGCAGGTTTGAGGACAGCCTCAGCAATGTAGCAAGGCTCTCAGCACCCTAGCAAGACCCTGTTTCAAAAACAAAAATTTAAAAAGGGCCGGGGGCGTAGCTCGGAGGTAGAATGCCCCTGGGTTCAATCCCGAGTGCCACAAAAATAAGTAAATAAGTAAATAAATAAATATTCTCACCATGGCTGGTTTCAAGTAACCAACGTAGTGTTACTGAACACAGAAGGGGAAGAGATGCCTAACACAGCGTTACAGTATTTCTCCTGTGTGGATGTAATAGAGGTGAATATTTGCAACGGCGTAGAGGATAACTGAAAGTAATGCTGAGATCTGAGTATTTATTACCTTTGTCTTAACATCATTTAGTTAATTATATGTTTATAAAATTAAAATTTTTATAATGGCTGTGCTTAACCACCAGCTTGCAAAATTTCTGCAAATCTAACAATCAGCTCTTGTGAGCTGGCAGAGGCTGGCCTCAGCATACCACACCAAGGGAGTAAGGAGGGGGAAGGGGAGGCAGAACCAACAGGGTGGGACCCTGGCGTGGTTACACTGTCTTCCCCAGGCTAGGCTGCCATGAACATTAAGAATGAGCCCAAGAGGCCAGGCATGGTGGTGCTCTCCTCTAATCCCAGGACTTGGGAGGCTGAGGTAGGAGGATCACAGGTTCGAGGCCACCCTCAGCAATTCAGAGAGACTGTTTTCAAAATAAAAAAATAAAAAGGGCTGGGGGCATAGCTCAGAGGTAGAAGGCCCCTGGGTTCAATCCCCAGTCTGAGGGGGCGGGGAGGGAGAGAGAGACAGAAAGACAGAGAGAGAGAGAGAGATATGAAGAGACAAAGTTGGTGGTTAGACCTACTGCCCAGTGGACCCTGCTATATCCTTGGCAAAATCTACTCCTGTTCAAGTCTCCTTTCAAGGTGCAAGCTCAGCTATGCAAACTTACTGTGTCTAAGAGTTCCCACGAGGCAGGCAGGTGCTATAGTGTGGGGCTCGAATGCCCCTAAAGGTGCATGTGTTAAAGGCTTGGTCCCCAGTGATGCGCTATTGGGAGGTGGTGGAGCCTTTAAGAGGTGGTGCCTAGCGAGAGGACTTCAGGTCATTGGGGGCAAGTCAAAGGGGGTTTTTCTTCTGACATTATGGCACTCAGAGGGACAGTCACAGGGACACACAGTTGTCTGGGTTTGGCTATAATCTTTTTCTCCATGAGACACTGCAGGGGGGTCTTTCTGGGGTGCTACGGGGACGTAAGGGATGGGTGGAGGGGTGCGCGAAGGTATAAAGTTTCAGGTGATGCTCTGCTGAGTTCTCCTCTGCCTTGAGGAGAACTTCCCACATTATGGGTCTGTCTGTATTTCTGTTGTCAAGGCCGAGGGGAGATCAGTTTTATAGGGTGTGCTCTAATCACCGAGGCTAGCTATTGTATTAAAAATATCAATGGAAACTGTAGAAGGACTCTGTGCTTAAATAACACACAACGTTCATGTCAAAGACAGAAGTAAATGTTTTCGTTTAAACAACATTAAGAGGCGTCATTATGTTTTATAGCAGAGGTGGCCAGAGTCGCAGTTCTGCTAACAGTCCAGTCCCTGGGGAGCCTGTGGCCTTTCGGTTTTAACCTGTGCCATCATGCTGCCTAACAGATAGCCTTCAGCAGTCAACCTGACCACGTGGCTCTGCCGCAGTACCAACCTGGCCCCCACACGCTGCCTCTGCTCTAGAACTGAAAATCTGGGGACCTGCCAAGGACCAAGCCAGGTCCCCGGACAGTCCTTAGCCTCCTCTGGGTCCCATGACCCTATGGTGAGGATCCAGTGTGGCCCCCATGTCCCCTCCTGCCCACGCCGGGAGTGAAGGTGTGTGCCGCTGGACAGCCAGAGGGAGGAAGGATGTTCCCTCGCTCTGGGACTTACCACCTGCAGGAGGGCCAGGTACCCGGCCCCCACGTTGTCAAAGTTGACCTTCACCTTGGTCCAGTATAATTCGCCAGTCACGTTGAAGGTCTCACACTCGGTCTTGTTGTTCACGAAGGTGTAGTTCAAAGGCAGGTCCCCCTCCGTTTGATTGATGCACCTCCCAAACTTGCCCGCGAAGAGGTTCACGCCCATGATGCTGAAGATGAGCCAGAAGATGAGGCAGACGAGCAGGACGTTCATGATGGATGGGATGGCGCCCACCAGGGCATTGACCACCACCTCAAGTGGACAGAGAGGAGGCTCAGTTCTTGGGGGTGCCCAGAGCATACACCTTTTTCAAGGCCCCCCACCGACTGAGCTCCCTGGCTACAGGTGGTTGTGGATGGGGGTGCAGATCCTACAGTTGTGGGGGAGGCCAGCTCCATGGCTAGAAGCTCATGGATGTGGGACCAAGAGAGAATCATGCCTTCTTCCTTTCACCCTGAAGTTGGGTGCAACTCGAGAACACATAGATTTCTCTTCTTGGTTCTGCCTGGCCTGGTCTGTGGCCTTCATAACTTGATTTCCTAAAAACAGGGTCTCTGCTTTTAGTCGAGGATGCCAGCAATCTGATGGGAAAGGACCTCAAAAAACATGTCCCCAGCCGGGTGTGGTGGTGTATGCTTGCAATCCCAGTACTTGGGAGGCTGAGACAGGAGGATCACAGGTTCGCGGCCAGCCTCAGCAGCTTGTGAGGCCCTACGCAAGTTAGTGAGACCCTGTTTCAAAATAAAGAATAAAAAATTGGGCTGGAGATGTAGCTTGGAGGTAGAATGCCCCTGGGTTCAATCCCCAGTGCCACACACACAAGAAAGCATGTCCTCAAGACTTTGGGCCTCTTATCAATCCCACTGGTGCTTATATCCTCTGAGCTAAATTTCTGGCATCTTTTAGGGTTGCTGCCACGGGATGGACGGGAGCCCAGGGGACCCCGTGTGGTGCGTCTGGAGGTTGCTGTGATGGTTCTCCATCGCACCTGTAAGACCAGAGCTGGAGGGCAGGTGCACGGACACTCCCTGTGCCTCTCCCTCCCCAGTGAGGACGGTCTGACCCCAGGGAGCGGCGGCCTCAGGGGACTCCCTGGTTCATGCCTTTGGGGCTCTGCACCCTACTCGAGGCCACATAGACCGAGGTGCAGCTGGCGTGGGCTCCGTGGTGGGGCCAGAGGCCAGGATGGGCAACGCTGCTCTCCAGCAGGCACCGTGAACCCTGGACCAGGGAGGGGAACCCGACTCTCCAGGGCACCGTGCTTCCTGGGGAGAAGGAAGAAGCCGCAGGAGTCTGCCCTTGGCTGGTTCTGTGCCAGTGGCCACATCAGAGGCATTCCTGGCTCCTGCCATCTCCCCATATCCCTACGGCGTCAAATGTCCTTGCTCCCAAAGAGACATTTAATTCCGGTCCTATTATTCACTTGTGGGTAGATTCCCGCCAGGAGTAAGCAGTGTATCTCCCCACGAATTAGGGGTGTGGGCAAGGTTCAAGGCCATCAACAAAATGATCGGGACTGCCCAGGTAGTGAAAAACAGATGTGACTTTTTTTTTTGTGGCACTGGGGATTGAACCCAGGGGCATTCTACCTCCGAGCTACACACCCAGCCCTATTTTTTTTTTTTTATTTTGAAACAGGGTCTCACTAGGTTGATGAAAGTCTCACTATTTGCTGAGGCTGTCCTCGAACCTGAGATCCTCCTATCTCAGCCTCCAAATACTGGAATGACAGGTGTGTGCCATCATGCCCGGTTCAGATGTGACTTCTGAAACCACACCGAATTGTGTATGTTTTGTTAAAAAAAATGTACACAGAAGCATATACATGTTTGTTTTGTTGCTATATAGCATAAGGTTTGTTTTCTTGCTATATATCATAAAGTTTTTCTTGGGGGCTTTTAAATTTGCCTTCTATGCCCACATTCTTTGGTAACATGGGGTCACCTGAAAACTGCTTTTGGGAACTGTACTAAGAAATAGCAAAGCAGTTTTCTCGGCACGTGTCCCCTTAGCTCTGCAGACTGGGATGGCGAGAATACAGCTGGCCCCATGCCACCTTCCCTGGCCCGTTCTGCCACAGCCCTGCCCATCACAGACAGAGGGAAGGCAGCCTGTGTGTGCAGGCGGCAGGGGGGGTCCTGGGTGTCAGTGGGTGGGGGTGTCACCGAGACTCCCTATCCAGTGCTCTCCTGGCCCTCAATGGAGTCCATGAGGCTGGAGGCAGGAGCCCTGGGGGGTGGCCTTTCACAGCTCTCTATACTCTGGGTACCCCCAAACCCAGCCACACCCCTCCTGGAGATTCCGGACCATGCCCCTACCAAGTCACGAGGCCGCATGCCCAGCGTCAGGCTGGGCCTCCCGGTCAGCAGGCTGAGCCTGGGGGGGTCCCTCCATGTGACACGTCCCACTGCCTGGGGGGAAGGCAGCAGCTCCTCTTACCCTCATGCCCTCGAATCGCGACAGGGCCCTCAGGGGTCGGAGCGCACGCAACGTCCGCAGTGACTTGATGGGGCCCATCTCGGCGAAGCCCAGGGTGTTGGCCACCAGGCTGATCAGTGAGACCTGCGGAGGAGAGGAGGCAGGAGGGGAGACAGCTGCAGACACCGACGGCAGGGTCCCTGGCCCCGCTTGGACAGCTGGGGCCAGCACCCGCAGGCCTTCCACGTCCAGTCTCCGTGACTCCCAGGCTGGATCATCTTCACAGGCCTGCCGTGCTCCGGGCCCAAGAGGCTCGCGGAGGGCCCGAGTGTCCTGCTTTCCACCCTTCCCAGGGCCGGCGTGCAATTCGCACACATGCTCCGTAGCAGCCCCGCTGGCCCACTTGTCCCGATTCCACAGAGGAGAAAACCGGGCTCTAAGGCCACCCTGCTGGAGCGGCAGAGCAGGGGCACCAAGCCCGGGCTTTGGGTTCCCGTGGGCGTTCCTTCAAACACTTGGGCTGCCCCCTTCCTCTTCCCCAGGAAGCCTCTTTTCTTCGGGGAAGAAAGGGCAGACCTGGGCGGAGCACGAGCAAATAGACAGCCGTGGGCACCTCCTCCAAGCTGGGCTTTGCAGGTGCCCGCTCCTGGGGAGGCAGAGGGCATCTCTCAGGGGAACTCCACCCTGGGCCGGGACCTCCAGAACCAAGTCCTACCGCGGCCAGCTGTAGGATCAGTTGCCCCGATGACCCTTGCCTTCGTGTGCTTCCCAAAGCTCGCTCCTGCCCCCCACGTCTGCCCATCTCATTCGATGCAACCCCATCCTTCCAGCTGCTCTGGCCACAGCCGCGGCGACGTCCCTGCCTCCTCTCCGTTTCTGACACCCTCTGTCTAACCCATCAGGATTTCCTGTTGGCTCTCCCTTCAAAATACTTCAGGCGTCTAAACATGTCTCACCATATCTACTGCCGCCCTCCTGACCAGGCCACATCCTCTCTCCCTGGGCTCCTGCCAGAGCCTCCTGACTGGCTCTCCTTCCTGCTCCCCCTGTACCCCCTGTCCCCTGTGCAGAGCGATCCTGTAAGGACCAAAGCCAGTCTAGGTCACTCTTCTGTTCCAAGCCCTTCGATGCCTCCCCGTTCCATTCTAAATAAAAGTCCAGGTGTTTTCAAAGGCTGTACCCACCCATTGCCATCCCTGTCCTTATCTCCTGCCTTCTCTCTGCTCCAGCCCCTCCAGCCTCCTCCAAGTTCAAGTATGCCAGGAGCACTCCCGCCACACGGCTTTTGCGCTGCTGCTCCAATCTCCGCTTGGAACCTCCTGCCAGACACCTGCCCGGCTAACCTCGGCTTCTTTCAGATCTGCTCAAATGTCGGCCTGCTCTGGCCCGTGTCTTTTTTTTTTTTTTTTTTTTTTGCAGAACTGGGGAGCGAACCCAGGGGCATTCTACCTCAGAGCTACACCCCCAGCCCAATTTTTTATTCTTTTCTTTTTTTGTGGTACCGGGGATTGAACCCAGGGGCATTCTACCTCCGCGCTACACCCCCGGCCCTATTTTTTTATACTTTATTTTGAAACCGGGTCTCACGAAGTTGCGGAGGGCCTCACTAAGTAGAGAGAGAGAGAGA
>PVJS01039253.1:0-18986 GCA_004027185.1 Glis glis
TGTACATACACAAACCTATAAG
This sequence comes from Glis glis, assembly GCA_004027185.1. Taxonomy (NCBI): domain Eukaryota; kingdom Metazoa; phylum Chordata; class Mammalia; order Rodentia; family Gliridae; genus Glis; species Glis glis. The sequence continues at coordinate 23 of PVJS01039253.1, forward strand.
ACTCAATCACTATCTGGAGCATGAAAGGGAGGGAAGGGGAAGGGAATAGGGTAGGATTGGAGGGAGGGCTAAATGTACAATGTGTGCATGTATGATGTTCACAATGCACCAATAAATGAACATAAAAAGTTAAAAAAAAAAAGATACATGAGACATCAACCCTGAGATGTGACTACTCATCAAGGGCTCTGAGGACTATCAGGCTCAATGGGTATCTACAACCTTATGTCTACTGGTTCTAAAATAGAAGGTATTTACTACTTTCAATCCTGTCCAAACTATTCTGAGGTTTTGATCCCCATCTCTCAGTCTGGACCTCAATTCTCAGTAATCTGGACTCTTGACTTTCCTCAAACCTCAATGTTCTAGAACATGGACCCACTACTCCTGTCCCAGGACCCTGACTATCCTTATTTCACAAACAACTTGACTCCTTGGATAGGGAATGCGCCTCCACCCCATCAACACAGCACCGGCACAGGGCCTGGAAGAGCTCTGCCTTGATGGCTTTAAGCAAGGAGAAAAGCAATACATTAGTTATGAGTTAGGCCAGGGGGGTTCAGCATATTTTTAAAAACATGCTAATAAATGTTATGTCATGCACACAGTAGGCACTCATGTATGTTTTACTGGATGTTTCAAACAGGCCTCATTTTGTCAAGAGTAAAAGCAAAGAGGTGTTTCTTCCATATGGAAGCACAAACCTGTCTGAGAAAGCTAAAATATAGTCTTATATAAGAAAATAAGTTTAATTACCTTTTATGTCTTTTTCCAGGCATCTGGGTCCATTTAAAATCTGTTTCTTTTTGTATATGTGGTGTTTTGTACAAACACAGGTTAAAATAAACCTTTTGGCTAATTCTGTCTCTGTAGTTTTCACATTTCTTTTACACAATTCCTTTAGTACATTATTAAATCAAGGCTTGATTTTTTTTCAATGTGATCCTATTCCTATCATGTTCTAACCCAGTATCCTACTCTACCCCATAATGTTTCAAACATGTACGAGGTTCAACAAATTATTCTCATTAAATTTTCTCTATTATTTGAACTTCTCAGTTTGAATTTATTTATATTAGTTAAATAATTTTTCATAACCTTTTTTAATAACTTTGTTTGCTCTTTAAATCCCACTTTAATCCCTATAACTTCCTTTTAGCAAACCAAAATTTATTTTCTAGTTCATTATTATGACTTTAGCTAGATTGATTAACTGTGATGTAAATATAAATATTATATATATGTATATATGTATATATATATTTTGCATATGTATATATTTTGCATATATATGTATATTTTGCATATATATATATATTTTGCACATATATATATATTTTGCAGTGCTGGGAATCAAACCCATAACCTCATGCATACAAGGCAAGTGCTCTACTATTGAGCTATTCTTCCAGCCCAATATATGAATTTTCTAAAGATTCTTTATAATCAAATGAGATTCTAAATTAAATTATCTGTCAAATTGTTTTTTGCTCATTGTAATTAATAGCTTGAATCATTTTTGCCCCAGTTTTTACTTCTCTAGTATACCTTTTTTTTCTATTCAACAAGCTGTTAATGCCTACTGCACTGTGATAATTTTCCCCTGGAAATATGAAATATAGGAGCCAGGTGTGGTGTTACACACCGATAATCCCAGTACTTGGGAGGCTGAGATAGGAGGATCGTAGGTTTGAGGTCAACCTCAGCAACATAATGAAACCCTGTTTCAAAATAAAAAATAAAATAGGGCTCAGGGGGAGGTAGCTCAGAGGAAGAATGCCTCTGGTTTCAACACCTAGTACCACAAAAGGAAGGAAGGAAGGAAGGAAGGAAGGAAGGAAGGAAGGAAGGAAGGGAGATGAAATACATTCTTTCCAGCTCATTTTCTCTAAAAGGTTATTATTTAAACCTTTAAAAGGCTAATAATAACAAAAAGCACCAAATTCATATTTCTCAAATTTCATTATCATCATTTATTCCTCTTTCTGTCTTAATCCTAATTTCTAAGAAAATCTCTCTCCCAATCTAGCCCATCCATTACTGCTCATCCATAATTTGGCCTCCACATATCTTTTCAACCATTTTCCACATTCCATCTTAAGGGATCCCCAACTCCAAACTACTCTCTCACTGCTCCCCAAATATGTCATGTTCTCTCCAGGCCCAGCAGCTCAGTACTCACCCTCCTCACCTTCTACATGTTTTTCCCATCCTTTTCAGAAGAGCCAACCTATTACCATCCCTTCCAAGTTCTCCAACAGAGCTATAGACAATCTACTTTTCTTCTTCTCCTTTTACTTCTTCCAACCCCCATCTTTCTGGTTTCCTATCATTCTCCTCTATGCACTCCAAAGACTTTCTCATGTTCCAAACTATGAACAACACTCCTCTTTCTCCTTGATGACTTCTACACCACTTGAATCCCAAACTTTCCATTATTCTCTCTTTTTCCTGGTCTTTAAATTGGTTTGGTTCATACTGCCTTTGAGAAGAAGTATATGTGTATTTGTGTGTGTGTGTGTGTGTGTGTGTGTGTGTGTGTGTGTGTGTGTGTTGTACTGGGGATTGAATCCAGGAGCATTCTCCCTCTGAGCTACACCCCCCAGCCCTATTTTATCTTTTATTTGAAACACAGTCTTGCTAAGTTGCCATGGCTGGAATCAAACCTATGATCCTTCTGCCTCAGCCTCCCAAATGCTGGAATTACAGGTGTGCACTATCACCACTAGGTGAGAAGGAATTACTGTTTGGCTATTTCATTCACCCTGTTTCTCCATGGGCATCCTTCAACCCTATAACAAATGAACAAATCTTCCACATGGAGTACCGGGTATATATTTTTAATTCTATACCCTTACTTCCTGGACCTATAATAAACAGACATTCAATTGCTGAATGGAAGAAATGTTTCCGTCCCTATTCAAAAGCAGCCCTTCTGACTAATTAAAGAAATTTGTCAAAACAGCTCCCAAGAAGAACCAATATGTCAGCCAAAGAATTAAATATTTTGAAAATGAGAACCACTTAGTCCATTTCTCAATAGAGACTGAGAACAAAGGAAAAGAAAAAGGACAGGGAAGAAATAAATCAAAATTCAAGCTGAAACAAACAGAAATCTTTAGTTATAAGGGGAAATTATTTAGACTAAGGACTCTGGAGAAGCCAAAAGCCATTATGTATATGCCGAAGGTTTTTCCCATGCTTCTAGTATTTGTCATCAGCTTTTGATCAAACTTGGACCACCCAAAGGGAAAATGGGACACTAAAAAGCCATGGAATGATAAGAATGCTGGGGAGTGGACGGGAAGCTTTGGCATAATACAAATAATTCTTTAATACACAGTGTTTCAAAATGGTGGGCAAAAAAGCAATAATAATAAACAGCAATGTGTACTTGACAGTGTCAGTTCTTTGTGAGAATGGACATCATAAACTACATTATTCGAATGTAGGCTATTTATCATTACTCAACAGAAGGGCAGTTACCTCTCACCCACTGCGGGTGGAGAATGGTATTAACTATGTCCCACCACCTCTCCCCAACCTACAATGACAAAAGCTGTTAGAAAAAACCAGAACACTGGGAAGGACCTATTTCTTCTCTCAAATCCAAGCTCTCTCCTTGGGAACTGAGCTCCTCTGGGCCCAAGCAGTAGAAATGAAAAGCAACCAGGAGAAAGCTATCTGAACTTGGCTGTCTGCATTCAAGGGTCAAATTAAAAAATGTGTTTTTAGACTCAGAACAGCTTCTTTGCTGGTTAGGATGCCCACTTGAATCCTCAAGATGGTCCATCTTCCTTAGTCCACTATTCCTAGGGTCTCTGAGAAGTATCAGATATGTAGATGGCCTGGGACCTGGATCTCCTGGAGACAATAGCATTACTTCTCTTTATAACCCATCAAGACAGATGAGCGGGCACCACCGCAACATTTCAGTCCATTGGCTGTATTCAGAAATGGCTAGAAATTCTTCATTATTAGTTCATTTAGCAAACAGTTATTGATGAAGTGCCACAGTTGATACTATGGGTATCAAAATGGTTAAGACAAATAAATGTATTTAAAGCATGTTATCTAAGGATTGCACATACACAGAGCCATAAATAAGACTTCTTATTTTGTAAGTACACAATGTTAATTTCCTTCAGTACTCTTTTTTAACTTAAAGCCCTGCCTTCTAGCTCACCACTGTATAGGGGACAACCAAATAATTTGATTATGGTGCAGCTTGTGATATGACAGAATATGAAATGTGACATGATATGACAAGACATGTGAGTGACCAGGGTAGGTGGAATGTTAGCTGAGTCTTGAGCAGTAGCGAGCTTGGTAGACACTGGTCATATAGAGAAGTAAGAGGCACTCACAGTCCAATGTATTTGCATTCCAAGAAGAGGAATGAAGATTTTTTCTGAACTCTAACCCAGTTGATAAAAGGAAGGGTAATGTCAATTTAAATGAGAAGTACTTACTGCCTGATTTGCTTCTCCTATTAAAAGAAAAGCTACAGGAAGAAAATTCTGAGCAAAGCAGAGAAATTAATTTTTACTAGCAATCAAATACAAACAAAATTCTAAATATCTGTCAAAAACAAGGCTAAGTGAACTATTTTTGAAGCAACAAGAACAACACAAAAAAAGACCCCTGGGCGAGAAATTTTACAATCATCCTCTTTCTAGGTCGGAACTGTCTTCGAATGAGACAAAGAAAAATCTGGACCTGGAATAAGAGGAAGATATTAGGAATCTGTACACGGCAGTGTCAGAGATTTGTTTAACAAACACATGAAGAGCCAGGGTATCAGATATCAGAGGAAAAGGAAATGACTGAGGAGAACAAATGAAAAATTGTGACCCCAGAGTCAAAGGCGATTTGGTTTTAGAATACTCATGAATTTAAGTTAGGTGGAAAAGGAAAGAGAAATTACTAGAATGTCATAAAGGAAAGAACCATTTTTCATGTTTCTCCACAAGAAAACATTTAACATGCTTGTAAAAATTAAATTTGGTATTTTAATATACCTAAGCAAATACTATATAGATTTTGGTCTCAAATAAATTTAAAAATTCCTAATACCCATTCTATAAACACAGATTTAGGGGTGTAGAGTAATGCTTACACACACACACACACACAAAATGATTTGTTTTGGTTTTCTTTTATTAAACATAAATGAAGGACATCTTAAAAGTATATAAATAGAATCTAAGAATGGTAGTTGTGTGTGTGTGTATGTGTGTATGTGTGTGTGTGTGTGTGTATTAAAGAATAGAAAATCATAATGAAGAAAGGATTTAAGGAAGTATACTAATATCATTAAAATATAATTGGACTTGCAGGAACAATTACTGTGCTGTACTGTAAGGGGAGCTGTTGGCACACAAGAGCAAAGTACATGTATGAGCTCATCCACCAGCCTCAGCAAGACCCACTTCCAGCTAGAAGCAGTCATGTTTCAACACCTCCGATTCCCTGATGCTGACAAGCTAAACAACTTGTTTTGTCTCTGGGAGCTCTTCTCTGGTGATTAACTGCTTCTGGTGAATACTAATTATTTGGAGGTACAGTATTGAAAAGTAGTGCCCTATTTCCTCTACCTGCAGCCTTGACTTGTCTTTGAATCTAAAAGGTGCTAGGTAGAGCCATTGCAAACCCGATCCAAGAATGTCATTCTTCTCTGCCCCCACCCTGAGTAATAAATATATCTCCTACTTTTTGGTATAGCACAGCTCACTGACAAGAAATCTCCTTTAACCTCTGGGCTGCAAACCAAATGTAATAATAATAAAGTGAGTGTTCAGAAGGCTTGCAATAATCATATGGATAAATCTGCAGCAAGAGTTTGTGAATTAGTGAACTATCAGTGTCCTCAATTCCCCATGTCCCATGTTGAAAATTTACCCCAAATTGTCAGTTCTTAGGAACTGCACCTCAGATTAAAATCTTCTCACCAGGGAGTCTATGAGAATTTGTTCTTGTGTTTTAAATCCTAAGTGCTTGTTAAACCGCCAGCACTGCAAAATTAGAGACCATTAAACAATATAAGGCAGCAAGTGATTAAATCTACCAAATACACATTCAAAGCAGCTTAAGCTACTTTTTAATTAAAAATAAAATATCATTGGCTAGATTCAGATGTCTTAGCTATCCAGAAAAAAGTTAGAAGGCTGTTTAAAATTCAAAATGCTGCTGATAAGGACAGATATAAAAGGAGACATAGGGAAGAGAGTGGGCTGGACAGGGGCTTTGCTTGGTTCCTGGAGACAGGGTGGCAGGGTGTCCCAATGCTGGCCCAGTTCAGGCAGTGGACATTAAGGAGGGAGTCTTCACTGCACTGCAGGGTGAGGATGCCATGAGGCTGCTGATTAAATAAGCTTTATTAGCAAAGGCCTCCAAGGAAACAGGATGTTCCACCTTCTTGGCAGGAGAATGAGTTCAGTAACAGCATCACAGGAAGCTAAGGCCTTGGAGATGTATAGATGGCCAAAGGAAATGTTAGTGCTATTTTTAAATACAGCTTAGGCTAATTGATAAACACTTCTTGAAATAATCATTAGCTTTGGGGGAAGGAAGCAAGGGGGCTTTCGAGTTAATGGGATCACTTGAGATTGAAAGAAATTTTTACAGAAAGTTAGAAGTAAATAAATCTTGTAGCTTTAAGTTGTTCCTACTTGTTTAAAGTAAAGAAAAGAAAAAGGGCCAGGGGGCTTAGTCAGCTTCAGGCAGGAGGCCAAGAATCTGAAAATCAGACTTAAGGCTGGGATGATATCATTCACTCTGAAGTCCTGATTCTCTTTCTGAAGCATGAGAAAATTTACTGGTAAAACCTTACCTCACCCACAGTTTTCTTATTTTTAACTCTATGGTTTTTTCTCTCAAGAATGATTTTCCAAATATGCTTTCTGCTTTATATGTAAATGTTATGAATATAGTTTTAGCTTCAGATATGGTCTTACCTAAAAAGTTTGCCCTGAAGTAAAGTACGGGCACTTGGTAGCTACAAGAATATAAGACATGATACTCATATTTAATCACTTCAGACGTTGCTGCAGTGTCAGTCACTTCAAATTCATCTGAGGGTAGCTCTAAAGCCTCCTGGAAAAAAGCAAAAACAAAAACAAAATGTGTCTGTCAATAAGAAAAAGAACTAACATGGAGAGGGTAAGATGAGATTTCTTCTTGCAAAATAACAGTTAAATAAATATAGGGCTATGAGGTAAGGAAAAGGGAGTTACCCATATTAATGTTTAACATTTGAGTCCTGTGTAAATAGTAAAACCAGAAAACATTAGCATTAAGTAATTCCAGATTGTTTTGGGGACAAAGCAGTTCTGGGTAAAGGAACAAGAAGAAGAAGAAAAAAAGATCTATTGCAACAGCAGCTCTAAAAAATCTTTACTGTACAATTTTAGCAACAAGATGATGGCTATACAAGCTACCTTTTTCCTTACCTGTGAAAGCTAAAAAAAAAAAAATCCTAACAATTGAAAGAGAGATTGTGAAATGTCCCTAAAGATTCTATTGTACTTGCCAAAAGATGATTCATTGAGTGCTGAACAATTCCCAGTTCCATTTTGAATAAGAAAGTTATTTTGCAAGAGGTTGAGTTTCTTAGGTACATTCCAAAGCCTGAGATGATTCTGTTTTCCTCATTATTGTGCTATCTTCGGTAAAGTTTCACAATAAATCATGATTTATAATAGAATAGATGGCAAACATTCATGTCAAACAAGGTTTTATAAGTAGGATGATGATAGTTGTTGCACTTCTCATCTAATCATTCTTACTGGTGGATTTTTTTTCAATGCACAGAGTTTTCTTAAAAATGTAGCTTGGATGGCTATATACCTATAATCCCAGCTACTTTGGAAGCTGAGGCAGGAAGATCACTTGAGCCCAGGATTTGAGACCAGCCTGGGCAACATGGTGAGACTCATCTCCAAACAAAAGCAAAAACCAGATGTGGTGATGTACACCTGTAATCCCAGTACTTGGGAGGCTGAGATAGGCAGATCACAGATTGAAGACCAGCCTCAGCAATTTAGTGAGACTCTCAGCAACCTAGCAAAACCCTATTTCAAAATTAAAAAGGGGGCTGAAGGGGTAGCTTGGAGGTAGAATGCCCCAAAGTTCAATTCCTAGTACCACACACATGTATTTTAATGTTTAGAAGCAAGGAATTGAACACATGGAATCAGAGTCTGATTCTATCCACATGCACTTATTTATTTGAGCTAAAGAATTTCCTTTGAAATTAAATTAATAGCAAAAACAAAGCAGGTGGGTTTGGCTCATTTCTACTTCCATTAAAACAGAAACAGCCACAATGATCAGTCAGAAAGAACTACAGAAAAGATTTCAAACTTTATCAATATGAAATAAGGTTGCCTGTGGAGATAACTCAAGACTGCGTTCCAGATCTGTATCTCTTTTACTAATCCCCACTCACAGTTCATTGGGGAGATATCACAATGGATAAATCACAACAGGAGATATTTACAAAATATTTTCACTAACCCCAGTAAACACTATCAATTAAATACAATGAACTAAATAATCAGAGAGAAATCACTAAAATAAGTATCCCAGATACAGAAAATGAATGCAGTAACAAGAAAGATGCTTTCTATATGTTTGTTTTCAATTTTCTTTAGGCATGAGTATCTAAACCTTCTTCTACAATAATTTTTAACCCAATTCTTTCTTAGTCCGGGTTGTTTAATATTTATAAATTCTTTTCCTAACATTATAAAAGAATTATATCAGACGGGCATGGTGGCACATGACTGTAATCCCAGTACTTGAGAGGCTGAAACAGGAGGATCTCAACTTAGTGAGGCCATCAGCAACTTAGTGAGACCCTGTTTCAAAATAAAAAATAAAATAGGGCTTGGGGGTATAGCTCAGAAATAGAGTGTTCCTGGTATCAACCCCAGAACCACAAAAATAAAACATATAAAATAAGAATTATACCTTGACATTATGTTTTTTATTTTAAATGCCTTCCAAAGGCCATGTGTTGAAGGCCTGTGGCACTCACTATAAGGAAACAGCAGAACCTTTAGGAGATGGGGTCTAGTGAAGGAAGTTAGAGGTCATTGGGGGCATGCCTTTGATGGGGATTTTAGGACCTTGGTGTGTGTCTGTGTCTGTCTGTCTGTCTGACCCTCCCTCCCTCCCTTCCTCCCAACCCTTCCTTCTGGCCCACTTTGAGGTGAACAGTTTCCTCCACTATTCACTTCCTGCCTTGATGTTCTACCTCACCACAGGCCCAAACACCAAGCAAACATGGACTGAAACCTCTGAAACTTTGAACCAAAATAAATCTGTCCTCCTTATAAGTTGATGTTCTCAGGCATTTTATCACAGTGATGGAAAGCTAGCTAATACACTGGGTGATAAAAAATGCGCAAATACATAAAATAAAAAGTAAAATTTCCTTCATCCCAGGACTTCTCTATCCCAAATCTGTAACCATTTTTAACGGGCCAGTGTACCCTTTTCCAGACATCTTTATTTCTGGCACACAAACACACATACATACATACACACCTCCTCCAAACCTCCACTCCTCAGTTAAACCATGCTCTGTATACATATGCTCACTGAGTTGTTTTTCACTCATGGATATCCTGCCACCTGCTGCCACATCAGTGGTACAGACTTCACACCTTCACTATTTTTCACTGTATAGGCCATGGTTGGGGTTTTTTTTAAACATTTCTATATTGCTAGATATTTTAGGTTGATAATTTTCTTCTATTACAAATACTGCTGCAATGAATATCCTAGCTCATATATCTTTACACACTTACTTCTATTTTTCTATGGTACAGATTTCTAAAGGTGAAACCACTGTATCAAAGAGTATTTGCATTTTATATTTTAAGAGATACTACTGATCTATCCTCAGAAAATGGATGTAATTTATATTCCCAGCAAATATGCCTGAGAATGCTTCACCCATATCAAATTAATACTGATTATGTTTTTATTTTTGTCTATTTGCTGAATTTTTAAATGTCAACCTTTTGTTCTGATTTCCAGTTTGTTGATTATTAGTGAAGGTGAACATCTACTTATATGTTTATTGGTAATTTGAATTCTTCCACAATTTGCTTGTCCTTATTCTTTGACTATTTTTCTGATATTTAATTTGCCTGCATTTTTCTTGATGAATTATAAAAACTCTTTGTGTACTAGAAATAACTTATTATTGGAGATAAATATATGTCTGCACTGCAGAAAAATTAAAATGTGTAAGGATTTGTGTCATAAATACACATGTATATAAAATGGTCACTCAATTGTTTTTCTAACTTGGTTAGTGTACTTAAATCATAAACTTTTTACTTTTATATAGTCAAATCTGTACATTTTCTATTTGCAGCTTCTGAGTTATATATCTTCAGTAGAAGGTCTATAGCTATGCCCTACCTAGCTCTAAGTAATTATAAAAATGTTAAATTATTATACGGACATATATGTTGATAAATTAATATTTAGATCATGAGTCCATCTGAATTTTGTTACTGTGTAAAGAATATATTTCCCAGATGCTTTCCAATAGTCCATCCTTTTCCCTTAATTTTTAAAATAAATGTATGTATCTATGTAGGTATGTATTTATTTATTTATTTATGGTGCTGGGGATTGAACCCAGAGACATTCTACCTCTGAGCTATATCCCCAGCCTTATTTTATTTTTATTTTTGAAACAGGGTTTTACTAGGTTGATGAGAATCTCACTACTTGCTGAGGCTGTCCCCAAACCTCACAAGTACTGGGATTACAGGCATGGGCCACCATACCCAGCTTTCTCCCGATTTTAAATATTACCATTATCATAATTTAGGGGTATGTGTATGGTCATTCTCTATCAGAATGGCTAAAATTAAAAAAAAGTGACCCTAACAAATATTGGTGAAGATGCAGAGAAACTAGATCATTCAGATACTGCTGGTTGGAATATAAAACAGTCTAGCCTCTCTGGAAAACCATCCGCGGTTTCTTGCAAAACTAAACGTAATTACCATACAACCCACCAATTGTGCTCTTGAGCATCTTTCCCAGAAAACTGAAAAACCTGTACATGAAGGTTTATGGCATTTTTATTAAGAATAGCCAAAGACTTGAAACAGTTTAGATACCCATCAGCGGTCAATTGTTAAACAAATTATGGTTCACCTATATCATACTATTTTGCAATGAAAAAGAGCAAACTATTGACACACACAAAAACCTGCATGATTTCCAGGGAGTTGTGATAAGTAATAAAAGCCAATCCCAAAAGATTAAATACTATAATTCTACTTAAATAACATTTTTTAAATGACAAAATTTTTGAAATAAAGAACAGAGAGTGGAATAGTGTGGGCAGGTACAGAGTGAGGATCTGCTATAAAAGAGCAAAGTGAGGAATACTCGCGGCAATGGAACTGTTCTATACCTTGACTGTCAGAGTGGATATATAAAACTACACGTATGATAAAATTAAATAGACATAAGTACACAAACACACACAAGTATAGGTAAAACCGTGGAACACCGAGTAAGATCAAGTCTATTATATCAGTGTCAATATCCTGGATGTAATATTACACTATAGTCTTAGAAGAAATTACCACTGGGGAAAATGAGGTAAAAGACATATGGGATCTTTCTGACTGCTGCTTTTTAAAAATATAATATTTGTTTCTTTATATTCTTTATTTGTAATTACTTTTTATTATATGTGACTCTACAGTTATTTTTTAAAGTTCAATTAAAAATGAAAAACAAAGAAATAGTGAGGCAATTTGTGGCTCGTTAGGAACTAAATAAAATTTCTAAGAGCTCAAGGTGCTAACAATGCAGATAGCAGACAAATTATGTCAAAGAATCTAATGTCTGAGATTTGTTTTAAAATAATACAGAAGAGTAGTATGTGGATGGAAGTACAGATAGGGCTTGATTGACCATGGGGGGATGATTGATGGGGTTGCTTGATAGCTCTCTGGGTACTCATCATAATATTCTATCTACTTTTGTGAATATTTAAATTCCCCAAAATTAAAAAAATTAAGGTAAAAAGTTCTGATTCCATGTTACAGAACATAGACCCAGAATTCTAATAGTAAAAGGAACTGAGTCCTTCCATTTAGCCTAATACTCTCACCCTGGAGATACAAATAAAGCCTAGAAATGTTGCTGATTTACCACCTAGATAGAGGCACAAGCAGGCCTATAATGCACACTGAAACCACTGCTCTATGTACTGCAGTGCACCTCTTCTTCATTTAATTTGACTGATATTCTAAACATCATAATACTGATATTAACACTTTTAGTTCAACATTTTTTATTATTTGATTTTTAAAACATTTTGGTATATTTAATTCAATATTAAGAGTTATTGGAAAGAGAAGTCACAATACATTCATTTCCCTCAAAATGTTGCTGTTCCATTAATGAGAGGATACCTGTGTTTAGAAAATTAGATTCATTCAAGGAGCTAAAAGATTAAGTGGTTCACATTAATTATAGAAACCTTGATTTTATTGAATTCAATTAACAATAAGTTGACAGTGATCTCTCATTTAGAAGATCTGATATGAATTAAGCTTTACAACTAAATCCCATTAAATAGGGATCATGCTGAAGACACTTCATAGATATTTTATTGAAAGCAAACCCAAATATTGTATTGGGCTTTAGAAATAAGATCCATATCTCTATTTATCCTACAGGGAAAAATAATTGAAGGAAGAAAAACTTTTTTCTACCACCAATAATCTCTATTACTATTACTGAGCAAACATAAGTAACAAGCTTTATTCATAATATCCCTTGAGGAAAATAGAGCCAATTTGTTTATCTTCTACCAGTCAGGTCTGTTGTTAAGCCTAATATTAGTGGGCTAGAATCATAGCCAAGAAGCCAATGAGTGACAGAGGGGTGGGTAGTGCTGGTTCTGGGTCAGTCATTATTTGTATTCATGAGTAGACATATAAACCATCTAATCATGATGGAAAGATGTGCTATGTGACAAACTCTTTGCTGATCTTCCTGAGCTAACAGCCATTTAATTCTCAGAAGTGATAAAGACTGATGAAGCCTCTTGAAAGACCTACTGAAAAATTAATTCTTTAAGAAAAAAAGAATTTTATCATAATATTTTAAGTGAATTTATAAAAAGAATCCATGGGACTTTAAGTAACCAGCCGCCTTTTTTTTGTTGTTCTATGGCTCATTTTACCATGGGCGGTCTTTTCACTATCTTAATTCTTAGAGTGAGTTTTTGATCTGTGAGTTTTGAGTAAGTGACTGTCCCAGGGACCTTTGCAAGCCATGCCATTCTCTTAGCAACTGTAAATGTCGTAGCTGGTACATAAGAGAGGTTTCCACAGGAGGCAGGCATGCGTCTGACTGCATCTAGGACGACACTGAAATAACAGAGTGGTCACAAGCTGATCCCCAGGATAGCATCTTAGTGAGGCTCCCCCTTTACCACTAATATCACCAACACTACTGATTTTTTAAAAAGGAAAAAGAGGCACCTTTGCCATTCTTTGCTCTCCCTGCTACATCCCAAGGCAGAAAATTAGCATCTGCATGGCCGATGTGGGTTCCCACTGAGAGGAAGAATCTGTCTCCCGTGCGGGATTAAATCCTCCTCTGCAGACTGGCATGCTCAAGGGCTAGGCAGAAGGGAGGGGACACAGAAACCCCGCCAGAGCACATCTGGCAGTTTTCTGGATGTTTACAGCTGGCTCCATTGTGCTTCTTAGGTCCCATTTCCTTTAAGATCACACAGGAGACAGCAAGGCAGCCAGTGCCTGGAGCTGGGCAGCCAGCAAAAAGGCTATGCGAATGATGCAACCATGAAGGAGGCTGTCCTTCACAGTCCATGCTGGAGAGCACAGGTTCTCTGGAGGAGGAAATAGTAATAATGCTTAGCAGCACCTATCATACATTAAGGGAAATTAGTCCCTGAAGAATAACAATATATAAAAAGCATGTTTTCCTAGGGGGGGGGGACCAGAAGGTCTCAGAAGGAATTTTAAAAAGAGGTTCTTCTTAACTACTTTTAAGAGTTCTATGCATCTAAACGCAAAAGAATTTGCAGGATAAGGGATCTAAAAATCAGAAATTCCTTACATATATCATAACTGACTAAAGGAAGAAGGAAAGATTTTCAGGTATTCTGAGCTTCAGAAATCCATCAAATATGTTTCTTCAGTTACCCTTTACATGTTACATAAGAAACCATCAGTTATAAGGGCTTAGAGTTTTCCTAAACCTATTAATGTGCCTTATGTCATTTGTTCCTCTGCTCTAGAAGAAAAGCCCAAGGTCACTCAGCAACTAAGAAACTCAGCCAGGACACAAACCTAAGCCTTCAGTTTCTAAGCCCAAGGCTCTTCCACTCTGCAAAGACCATCACATTCTTGGGGATGGGGAGTTTTAAACAGATGTGTCCCTGGGCTCCACTCCTAAAATTCTGACTCTGTAGTTCTGGAGTGGGATTTAAGAACTCACTTTTTAATAACAGTGCCCCTGATCATACTAATGCAAGTGGTCAGTGGACCACTCCAAGAAGTCTTGCCTCACAGGCATGGCGAGGGTCTACTCTGGGACTCTAGCTTTGCACTCTATGGGATTATAAATTTAGGAAAGCCCAGTCACCAAGACCCTACATGATGCCCTAAACCAGCTGACCTTCTCCAGCTGTTCAAAGGCTCTGTCACCTCATTTGGTTTCCTCTCAGAGGGAGCATACCCCTCCCAGTTCACCGCCCCTTTCATCCGCTCCTATTCAAAAAGAACTTCATTTTCTCCTTTTCCTTCTAATTGATTAATTTATTCTCGCTAAAGTATTAATGGTGATTAATGGCTTAGTATGTATTCCTTTATCAATTGCCACATTCAACAGCAGATCTGTGGCTGATAACCCTACTCAACAGGAATCTTCAATAGTGGAATTTGGGGTGCCAAAAGAGGAATAAATTTTGTATCAGGCATATAACCACCAATATGTAAGACTTGCCTTATAAGGCATTCTGTGTTTTAACTCAAGAGCTAGAAAATTCTTCCTCATTACCTTGCTACAGGGCAAATCAGTTTCCACTAGATTTATCCTTGCAGAAAATTAAGAACCAAGAGTGATCATTTTTTTTTACATAATATCCTCTCAAAAATATGATGAAATTTATTATCTTCAGATTTTTCTTCCTCGTATTAAACAATCCTAGTTCTTCTAATTCATCTTATACCCCTAGTTCCACAGACCTGCAAACTTTTTCTTAAAGGGCCAAAGTAAATATTTTAGGTTTTGTGGGTCATAAGGTCTCTGCAGCTGTAGCATGACAGCAGCCACTGGCAGCATGTAAACAGACACGGCTATATGCCAATGACATTCTATGTACAAAAATAAGTTGCCGCCCACAGACCTTAGTTTGCCTATCCCTGCAATTCCATCTTAAGTTTATATTTAATTTCATTTTATTGCATTTTTATGAGCAGTAAGTAGTACCTTATTAAAGGACCTTTGTCTCTATTTGGTGAGCTTTCCATTTTTTTCTCAGGTGTTACATTAAATTTCCTGAGGGGATTAAAAATTCTGAGCCCTAAAAAGGATGAAGATAATTAAATCCAATGGGCAGAAATTTGGCTGAAGCCATTTTGTAAAGTAAGAGAGCTCCACCATAACTTAAGCAAGTGAGATTTTTAAATGTCTTGATGAATAAACTGAAAATTCCTTCAGCATATGAATAAAGTTCTGTACTCAAGTCCAAAAAAGAGTAAATTTCACTTCCAAAGAGCGAAAATGATAAGGTCTTGAATAAATAAACCAAAAGGCAAGCACTGTAGTAATTTTAGAGGGCTGTGGATCTTAAAGCACATACACAAGAAGTATTACAGGTAGGACTCTGCAAAGAAATCTTCTAAAGAACCTTCAAGGAAGCCATTAGTTCCTTTCCCATCTCAAAACAGTCTCTGGATCATTTGGGTGTGTATGGGGGTATGTTTGTTTGATCACTTGCTTTTTACCAAAAGAATCCCTTAAAGATTTCCACAAGTACCTACCATGTGCCAGGAACTGTGTTTATTCTGGGACGAAGACAGGGTTGTTGTGTTTAAATAATACTCTTTCAGCAGAAAAAAGAGCAAGATGAAGTTCTGATCTTTCTCCTGTGGTACAAAGGGGACATTCAAAATCTCAGATACAAACATCTAGATTTTAGAGAAGCATAGGCAGAAGTGAAAAAGGGCATGGAATTTAGAGTTGGACATGGGTTGAATTCCTGGCTCTGCCACTTATGGGATGAATGGATCATTTAAAGTTTCTGTGCCTCAGTTTTCACTTGTTTCTGCACTTTCCCCTCATACTTCCCTTATTTGATGTATATTAAACATGATACTGTATAAAACTTCCTGGTCATAGTAGGCATACCAATTCACTTATTTATACATCCAACAAATGTTCAAGGGGATCTTCTGTGTTCTAGATCAAAGGTCCCCAAATGTTTTCTTAAAGGGTCAAACAGTAAATATTTTAGGCTTTCCAAACTCTATGTCTCTGTCAAAGTCCCTCAATATTGCCATTGTAGCATGAAAGCAGCCTGGATAATGTGTAAATTACTGAGTGTGGCTTTGTTCCAACAAGATGCTATTTATGGACACTAAAATTTAAGTTTCATATAATTTTAATGTGTCATGAAATATTATTCTACTTCTGGTTCTTTTTTTAACCACATAAAAATGTAAAAACCGTTCTTAGTTTGTGGGTGGTTCAAAACCAGGTGGCAAGCTAATCTTGGTCAGCCACTGTTCTGGATGCTGTCCTGGGATCTGGAAACACAGGGGAGGACAATAACATTTCATACACATGTGAGGAGATGCACCAAACAAACAATCATACAGATAACTATAAGATTAAAATTCTAACAACCTCTACTACAGAAAATGCACATCGTTCCCAAAGGATATATAATTTCACCTCGCCTATAAGTTTTGTTTGTGAGATTTTCATCATTTTCCCCAGCTCTTTCAAGCATAAACTAGTTTGATGTAGCACTCACCATCTGAACATTCTAATACCCCTGTCTCAAGGATTATTTTTAGTTCAACTATTGCACCACCTACTCAGATTTTTAAGAACTATTTTTGTCCAACTTCACCAGATTGCCCAATTTCACCAATTTTAATCACATAGAATTCATCACTCTGTCACCTCTAGCAATCCAAACTTGTTCCTAACAATCTCTTGTTGCAGCCCTCTAAAAAGTCTCTGCCTGCACTTTGTTCTGCTCACTATATGTCCATCTGCCATCAGCAACAGTCTCTCTCTCTCTCAGCTTTACACACATACATGTGTATGCATGTACCTACTTGCACATGTGCAGACAGCAGTGTGCACATTAATCCAACTAACTATCATTGAGCATCCATTATGCTGCTGGCACTGGGGATGTGTTGGCAAACAAAACAGGGAGGGTCTTTGCTCTCAAAGAAGTTATACTAGAGAGAGGGTAAGAGAAAACACAAATCACTGCATGAACAATTATTTAATTAGAGTGTTGCAACTGCTGTAAGAATGTGAGAATGCATCCAGCGGGCCTTATCTGGTTGGGGTCATGGAAAGACTTCTCCTACTACAGCACACATACATCCCTTGGGATATGAGTGAGGGCTGGACTTCTGCCTGTCTTGTTCACTTTTGGATCCTCAGCATCCTGAACAGTCCCTGGCAAATAGTAGGCATCAGTATTTGTTGAATGAAATAAATACGTGAAATGAGTGTAAACTCTCTGTTGCCATTTCCATCCTATGAATCAGAGGTCTCTGAGCTTTTTTGATTGTGATTCTAGGAGTCCAAATATTTCATCCCTAATATGTATATATTTACCTCTTGATTAATTATGAACTCATATTTATATATTATATACTATGTGTGTTCTAAAATTCACAAAGAAAAATTTAAAGTATAAGACAAAGATAATGGGAAGATATTTTCTATGTAATGAATTCGATAGGTGATGATGTGGGTATGATGGAAGTAGCCCTCCCTCCTAGCTCTTTGCTCTAACCACCAAATGGTCTTGACTGGCTCCTTGCCCTTGCCCCTTCATTGGGCTTCTTGACATTTTGCTCTCAGATTTCTGGGCCAGTGGTTGAGTCTGAATAAAGTTGCAGAAATGTTGATTTTAAGGAACCTGTTAAAAAGTTAACACCTCAAAATGGTCACACATGCTTGTAGCCTGTAAATGAGCACACAGATACCTGGCCTTCCCCAGGTACATGGCTCCAAAGTCAGTACTGCTGAGCAGCCAGGCATGCCTGAGCACAGTCCTGCAATCCAAATGCCTGGATCCCACAGGCCCAGAGTCCTGCCTCTCACTCCAGCACTGGGAGCAGCAGCTTTAATTCAGAGCAGACTCTGAAGAGCCAAAGGTGATTTCCTTTTTCTGTATAAAGATCCCCATTTTTTTTTGTGTGTGTGTGTGTGGTACCGGGGATTGAACCCAGGGGCGTTCTACCTCCGCGCTACACCCCCGGCCCTATTTTTTTATACTTTATTTTGAAACCGGGTCTCACAAAGTTGTGGAGGGCCTCACTAAGTAGAGAGAGAGAGAGAGACAGGGAAAGAGGGAGAGAGAGAGAGAGCGAGAGAGCTGAGGCTGGCCGCGAACCCGGATCCTCCGGTCTCCGCCTCCCAAAGTACTGGGATTACAAGGGTGCGCCACCACGCCCAGTTTAAAGATCCCATTCTAAACTGCACATAGAGCCGGGCGTGGTGGCACACGCTTGTAATCCCAGTACTTGGGAGGCTGAGACTGGAGGATCCGGGTTCATGGCCAGCCTCAGCTAATTAGTGAGGCTTCTGCAACTTCGTGAGACCCAGTTTCAAAATAAAGGATAAAAAATAGGGCCGGGGGTGTAGCTCGGAGGTAGAATGCCCCTGGGTTCAATCCCCGGTACCG
>PVJS01039254.1:7385-19094 GCA_004027185.1 Glis glis
GGGGGTGTAGCTCGGAGGTAGAACGCCCCTGGGTTCAATCCCCGGTACCGGAAAAAAAAAAATAGAGCTGGGATGTTGCTCAGAGGTAGAATACCCCTGAGTTCAATTCCCAGTACCAAAAAAAAAAAAAAAATCTGTTTTAATTGAAGGTTCTTTTCCTTTAAAGTCACAGTGTACTTTGGTTAGCCTAGATCTCCTCTCCATAGATTCCTATAGGCCTGATTTTCCCAGTCAACAGGCAGGTCCAGTGTCTCTAATATTATTTTTTTTTCCTTTGGGAAAAGAAAATACAATCATTTTAAAGGTAAGGAAAAGAAGTTTGGAAGTACAGTGTTTTTGGAAGGAAAAAGGAATAATAATATTGGCAAGAAACAATGCAGGAGAAACACTGGATGATAGTGAGGTCTTTACTGCCTTCCATGAAGATGGTGGTGATTTAATGATGTACCACAAGGAACAATTCTACAGAGATTTCTTTGCAAAGAAACTTTGACGTTAGTACCATGGAAATACTAATGAGCAAAGCAAAGAACCATGAGCAGAGAAACCAACTTCAATCATAACACTTTATCTTAAACCAGAATTCAAAGCTGTGAACTTTGAATTTACAAAGTGAACTCTTGCCCAGCAAGTATCTATGAAGGAGAATCATTTTTATGTATCTGCCCACCTGTGTTTTGGAATTGCCTGTGTACAGATAATTCCACTTAAGGATGTCAATAAAATGATGATCATGAAATACCTGACCAAGGGACCAGAATGAAAGCTGCAGTTATTGTTGATGAACCATATAGTAGCCATTTTCAGATGCCGTTTCTGGGCCAGTGAGGTATTGACCTTATTTAAAGATTTAGGATATGCAGGTCCATGTTTATTTTGGCTTTAAATTCAAAGACTGAAAAAGTAGACCATTTTCTGAAGAAAGTTGATTGTATGTTGACTTTTCTTGTAATAATGTCTTTATGACCCACTCTATTAATTTGGACTTTGTCTTTTCTCTTTAGAGAAGTGCCATATTTATTAAGATCTGATTTGGAAGTTTGTGCTTGGATATTTGTTAAGTTTAGATTTTTATCTTTTAAAAACCTTACTACTTCATGGTCCTTTGATATCTTCTAATAGAAGATGGAGTAAAAGCTATCACCACCTCACTGTTATTTTTTATAATTTTTATTGGTGCATTGTAATTGCACATGATAGTGAGATTCACAGTGATACATTCATAAGCACATGCCATTATTTGTTCTGTTACCACCTCACTTTAAAAAATATGTGATCTACCTTAAAAACTTGAACTATTACTAACTTTGTGCAATGAATTTCAATAATTGTACAGTGTCTTTTCAAAAACACTCATCTGCTTAGCATTGATTCTAGAATTTTATAGGTGCCATTATTACAAAACAATTAGATGGAAGACTCTAAGGTGTGCAGAATTATTTTCAATTTAGTATTATTGAGGTAAGGTGATCAGTAGTCAGAGAAGCTCTGAGCTGTTTCAACAAACCTTGTCTAAATTTTCTTGCATTTCTCTTTTCTTTTGCTTCAGAGGAGTCCCAGGAAGGTGAGAAATGTACAATCTCAAATTCTTGTAGTCTTAAACTCTTTAGGCACTCTGAGTCATTCTCCTAACAAATCACTCCATGTTTTAGGTGTTTTCCAAACTGTTTGAAGTTACTAGACGTCGAATGCTTCATCGTGTTCTTTCATCAGCACAGCGACAGAGACTGTCATCCAACAATAACAAGAAGAAAACTTAGACAGTATTTTTAACTTTTTTCTCTATCTGAAGTGTTCACACTTATACATGTAGGACAATAAGCAGGACCGTCTGGGCCGGTCTGCATAAATGCTGTATACATACCAGATTTGATGCTGCATATAGGGTATGGAATTGCACATCCATCTCATAGGATTTGTAAGTGGTTTGAATAAGAGGAAAGTAATTTATGTTGCATTATAAAATGTCTAGCTGCATTATTTGTAGCATCATAACTTTTTTTGGGAAAAGCATCTTTTTATTTCTCACATTCCTGGTTATTTTTGTCATTGCTTTGAATTGAATTTTTATATCTATTTTTATATGTAACTCTTTTTTTACCTCATGTTTTTGTTTGTTTTGCACATTTCTCATACCACAGGTATTGAAGCCCCTGGGTGATAATTTGATGGAGGAAAACATAAGGCAGTCTGTAACAAACTCTATCAAAGCAGGCCTGACTGACCAGGTGTCTCATCATGCCAGATTAAAGACAGACTGACAGTTCATCTCCTCATGGACTCCACTCTCTTTTTTTCATGCTTGCTGTACAATGAGAACTCAAATAAAAATAAACCAAAGTTTACAATCAACTGTAGAAGTAGTTTAGTATAACTGGCTTCACAGATGGCTGCCACAGAGTGTGAAATTGTTTGTTGGTTTTAAGCTTCATTTAATGACTCCTTGGACCTGGAGATTGGCTAAGGAGCTTTAGTATATCATGCACATTTGTGCCATGTCTATTTCTTTTCTTTTTAATCTGATGTTTAGTGAAATTTGTCTTATGTAAAAGGATATTTCAGGGAAATATTTTAAGAAATCTATTTAGAGTCTCTTTAACACAATGTCCCATTGAAATTTTAATTTTTAGAGAATTTATGAATCACTGTATCAAGAATCAGATCAGAATGACAATGAAGCCTTTATTGAGCCACTACATTAAAAGTATATATTGCTTTACTGCCTTCAATACCAGTATTACATAAATGCATGTATCAGAAACTTCACAAAAATTACATGACAGCTCTCGTAGCTAAGAAAGTAATTCTGAGGTGTACATTTGTCTTGCCTTTTAAAATTTATAAACCTGCCCTAAAAGGAGATGCATATCTGGGAAACTGAACTGTCTTTTTGCAGTTTAGCCTTCATGTACATAAAATATGCCATTAATTTTATTGGGGGAGAAATTCCATCCCAAAATGTTGCCTACAGCTATGAGTTCAGAGTGTCTGTACAGTGTGTAGCTTTTATTTTCTAAAAATCACTGATAGGGCATGTATATGACTTATAAATATATAAATACAATTTTGTATTAAAAGTTTTGTAGTTTATGGCAAAATCTGGTTCTGTGGTAGGCTGATAAGTACAATTCCTGTGAAGGGAATGTTTGTGGCTCACGTCAGTGTGTGAATGCATAGACAATTTGAAGTTTTTGATATATTTGTGATATTTATCTTCCTTGAGCACTGCAATCTCACCCCCCAAGGGAATTCAATGGGAATGTTTCTTGTGACTTGTCCTCTGTTGCATTTTAAAGTTATTTCCTGTAATTTATTTTCAGTACATAATTAAAAATTTGTTGTATATATAAAATGAAACTTGTGATTCTTTTTTAAGGAATTCCTCAAGTATGTATTCCACTACGTAAACCATGTTTGTTTATACTGAAAAGAGCATGATCAGGAAACATCCAAGTTGAGAGATCTAAGGTATTGTACCTCGAAGCCAAGCTTGTAAAAAGTTATTTTTGTGTCTGTCTATGTAAGGGAAACCTTGATGTGAGTAGCTTAGGTGTAGTTGGGGGTTTATTAATTTCTTTTTTATTTTTTGGTGTGAGTGTGCGTGGTATGTGTAAGGCTGACATTTTTCTGATGCTTTTGTAGCCTTCTTTATAAACACCTTTTAAAGCCGCTAGTTTGGTTTTTAAGTGAAGCAAGTTCAGATGTTGAGTTGCATGCATGGAAGCTTAAATTTACTTTGGTTGATATATTTCTCCCTCCCCCATTCAAATTCTGTTTTTATATGGACTGTATTTGTTTTCATCTGTATTAAATTCTGCTTACTCATCTGTTCTTAAACATAAAGAATCCACCTGAAAAATGTCTCTTTTTATTTCTTCTCCCACCCTGTTTTATGAATGCTGTGGACTGTTCTTATGAATGACAAAAATAAACGTTTGTTGTATAATAGCAATTTTTCTGAAATGAAAAACTTACAGCTTACCTTTTTTAAAAAATTGTGAAATCTAAGCAATTGCATTTCTTAGTCTTTCTTGTTAAAGTGTTTTTTCCAAAGATGGTATAATTCTCTACAGGATTCCAAGAAAGCCCATTAGTTTCAGCTGTAAGGCTCTGAGCATTGTCAGCCAAGAAGCACTAAAAGGAATTTAATTAGAGACGAACTCGAAACTATTGACTGAAATAACCCCTTTGGTATTAGTATATTTTCCGTGGTACAATTTTTAGTAATCTATATTGCAAATTAGGTTTTTAAAAAGTGACGAGAATTTTCTCAATAATAAATGATTTATCTTCCTAAGTAAGACACATAATTTGCTTTTGTGGAAAAGACAGTCACTTGTGACCTTGCTGTTGAGTACACTTAATATGTTTCTCATGAAGATACATAACTATTCATCCTTGCTTCAATGAAACTATTTATAGAATTGAATAGCAGTATTTCACCTTTGAGGCTTATATTTTCAGAGAGCTCTGAGATGGACTTTGTTTTACTTTTAGAATTGATCTGGGTGGGCTAAAGACTTCACCCTTGATGCTGGCATGAGTGCTATTAGCTTTTTTTACATTTCTTAATTATGGGATTTAAAAAGGAAAACTTTGGTCTTAATTTGATTAAGAACCTATTATACTATCAACATTGGTGTGGCTGCTAATAAATTGCTGTGTAAATATCAAAAATGGCTTTTCAGAAACCAATTGCCTTGTCTTTTAGCCTGGTCATAAATGGGCTTTTTGATTAGCTTCTTGTCTGCTAGTGTGGGTTCCTTATGTCTCCTGCACACTTACAAGCTTAGACCCAAAAATTGATGGCCTGACTTCCTAGCCACTAACTTGACCAGAATTTATATGTGCATCTTAAGTGTTTTCCCATTCATGTCATAGTTGTGGGGTGATAATGGAAATCAACTTGGAGAGCTGGCAGCTGTGCTTCTGGCAGCCATCTTCTTCCTTGGCCAGAGTGTACAAATCAAATGACTGTTGTACTTGGATTTTGTCAGGAGCCTCTGCCATAGAGAGAACTTGGGGAACCCTCCAGTTGTTGGTTCCTAGACAGACAAAGCCAATTTGGAACTTCCCCAAGCAGCACAGAATTGCCATCTTCCCTTCTTAAGTCTTATATTAGATCCTTGGAACTTCTTCAGATTTGCATTTGTTGGAATTTAGGCTAAGTAATTCAGCTACACTTAACACAGCAGTGAATTTCAACTTTTATATCCTAATTGTGACTTTTGGGGTCTCTCAGAGCCAAAGATATCAGCTGACCAGGCCAAAAGCACCTAAGATAACGTATAAAAAGGCTTATAGGAGGGGATCACAGCTGTTGCATAGCTCAGTTCAACATTCCACGTATATATTTGTACTTTAGTCATGACAGTCCTGTGAGATGGATAGGAAATTACCTAATTTTTAAAAAAAGTTTCAGGTATCTCAGGTTTGCAAATCTAGGACTCGACTACTAAAGTTTGAATGGAGGTTTGAATCAGTACAAAGCTATATTATGTACGGAGCTTCAGACACAGAAAAATAACTTCCCTAACTGAAGATGCAAGCTATCTTGGCTGCATTCTGAAAAGCACTAAAAAGTGGAGAAAACAAGATTCTACGAATACTGAAGGTAAAATTTACCGATAAGATTATCATGTAAAAAATGAATCATGATCAAGAAGTGAAAAATCTATTTTATTACCTCAGAGGTAACCATTATTTAGTTTGATATGTGTACTATTGAAATCTTTCATGTGTGTATTGACATGTCTGCATGTATAAAACATATTCTTGGTTTTTATTTTACACAAAAATAGAATTATCCTGTACATGATATTTTTGTTATATACATGGATATTTTCCTAGGTTATTAAATAATTATTTAATACTTAAATGGTTGCTTTGATTCTTCTGAGGGTAGATAGGATTTTTAAAAAAATTTGAGTCAGGGTCTCACCATGTTGCCCAGGCTAAAATCAAACTCCTGGGCTCAAGTGAACCTCTTGCCCAAGCCTCCTGAGTAGTGGGACTGTAGGTGTGTGCCACTCTCCCTGGCTGGTAGATGGGGGTTTGAGGAGGGAATACCAGACAGTATCACTCTTAGAGTTTTTTTTTTTTTTTTTGATGACAGTTTTCCTCCTACCAAAAGATTGGAGAGAGAAATAACATGCAAGGGGTGCTTAATAACTGGGTATAGGAACAGAAAAATTGTTCTTTCAATTGTGCTTGTATTAATGCCCCATCTGTTGGCTCTATTTGGGCATCTGTATTTCCTTAGGCTTGTCCATAACTTTCCCCCCTTTGTTATTTGGGCTGTTTTTGTTTTTGTTTTGTTTTTTTGTCCTGGGTGCTGAATTGAGGGCCTTGTGCATACTAGGCAAGTTCTCTACCACTGAGCTACAACCCTAGTCTATTAAGAATTTTTAAAACCTTCCGACAACTTTATATGATAATTAGTAAACAATATAGTCAACCACTGACAGAGCAAGAAAGGTCATCTACAAGGAAAAGCAGTAGAGTAGTGGAAGGGGGAGGAAGGAAGAGAGGGAAAGGGGAAGTACTGGGGAATTAAATTGACCAAATTATGTACATGCTTGTACAAGTATATAACAACAAATCTCAGTATTATGTATAATTATAATACAGTTTTTAAAAAGTTATCTAAAACAGCAGAGTTCCCAGTGGACAAAACATGGAGACTACTTATAATTTGTATCACCTACAAGTGGAAGAATACTTAAATTCCAATTCTAAGAAAAGGAGATGGGTCTTAGAGTTAAAACTGAGCTTTGTTCTCTTTTATGTTCTTTTAGGTTTGTGATTTTTGAGATTCTTCATAGCCAAAGCTATCAGCCAACCAGGTCAGAAGCACCTAGGATACATACAAAAGGCTGGTGGGAGGGGATCACAGCTATTGCATAGCTCAGTAAAACATTGCCACGTAGATATTTGTACTTTTTATAGTCATGGCAGTGCTGTGAGATTGGACCATGTAAATATCCAAAATGGCCTTTTGGAAAGCAGTTGGCCTTCATGATAGTCCTGTGAGATATTTACTGCCACTTCTGAGTTTTGTGAACTTGGAAAAAACACTTACGTAGTAGTTGAGCCTTAGCTTCTTCACCTATAATATGGAACTATTATCTACCTCTCAGGGATCTTAGGAGAATATGATGAGAATGTATCAAAATCCTGGTCGATGTTCCTTGAAATCCTTGGTATGGGGATGATATTTGTTAAAAAATGCATCTGTCTTCCAAATTATACTTTTTTGTTTAACTCTGCACCTTCTGCTTTCTAAAGAGAATAAACAAGATGAATTTTGAAGGGTTAGTGGTCATTCCCATTTCTTCTATGAGAAAAAGGTATCAGTATTTCTCCTAAACCCAGTTATGCTCCTTGGAAAGAAGAAATAATACTTTATGAATTTTTAATCTTTTACATTATCAAGTATTTTTATAAATAGTAAATGAGTAAATGTTCAGAATTTTTTTTTTTTTTTTTTTTTTTTTGCGGTACCGGGGATTGAACGCAGGGGCGTTCTACCTCCGCGCTACGCCCCCGGCCCTATTTTTTATACTTTATTTTGAAACCGGGTCTCACGAAGTTGCAGAGGGCCTCGCTAAGGAGAGAGAGAGAGACAGGGGGAGAGAGAGCGAGAGAGCTGAGGCTGGCCGAAAACCTGGATCCTCCGGTCTCCGCCTCCCAAAGAACTGGGATTACAAGCGTGCGCCACCACGCCCGGCTCAGAATATTTTTAAATGAGATGAAATAGTCAACTTCATCCTCTCTACCTGCTTTCTTTAGTTATACATATCATCTACTGTGGATGAGTTAGGTACTTATGTGGTCTTCTAAATATCAGAGATTGGACTTCCCCCTTGGCCATCAAGATACTAAAGGAATGTGGTCATTAACCAAAATCTCTGGTAAAATAATTTTGGGGGTAGGTTGAGGATAAGCTATTCTTACAGATATGGATTGTCTTTAGAATTTCAGTATACCAGTTTGGTCTAATGCAGCTTCCTAAGTATCTAAACTAATACTGTCTATGCCAGTGCAATAGCCTAAGGGTAGGAATTTTCATCTTTTTTTTTTTTTTTTTAATAGAGGAGTCAGATCTGAGGCCCAGAGAAGTCACCTGTATTGACCAAAGGGAGAAGACTCTGAAATGGGAGTCTTTAAAGCCAGGTCTATTGGCTTTAAAGTCCAGATGGTCACGTACTGCCCACTCTCTGCTGTTTAGAATACATAGTCCTACACAGAGAGGAGGAAGGGGAGATGTCAGCATCAATGAGGAATCACAGGACAGTAGTTCAGAGTGACTGAAGCACAGAGATGAGTGTAGCAGTGGATATGAAGTTATAAAGACCTGGGCCAAACTGGGCATGATAGTGCACACCTATAATCCCAGTACTTGGGAAGCTAAGATAGGATTATAGGTTTGAGGCCAGTGTGCAATAACTTACCAAGACTGTTTCAAAATAAAAAGGGGTAGGGTGTAGCCTAGAGGTAGAAACCCCCTGGGTTTAATCCACAGTACCATAAATAAGTAACCTGGGCCAGATGGTGAAGGGCTTTATGGACCACATACATAAAGGAATTGACATTTAGATATTAAAGATATCTGGATGATTCTTAGAAAAATAGAATAGTTAAGCAGCAATTCTAACACTCTAGGATTATTTCTCCAAGTATCAGTTTGGTTTTATTTTTATTAGAATCACATGGAATGCTTGTTGTAGATGCATGCTCTTGGACCCCACCCACATTGTATGAATTTAAATCTATGTCTAGTACTCTTCTCGGATCATTCTGATGCACACTGCAGTAAGAGATCCAGTATTAGAGAAGAAGTGCTTCCTAATGGGTAATAGGATTATGAATTTCTCCTGCTGTTTGTTTGTTGATTTATTTATTTTGGTGCTTGGGATTGAACCCAGGGACACTACCACAGCTGGTGCTCTATGCCCCTAGCCTTTTTTTTGTTTTGTTTTGTTTTGTTTTGTTTTGTTTTGAGACAAGGTCTTGTTAAGTTACCCGGGGTGGCCTCAAACTTGGAATCCCCCTGCCTCAGCCTCCTGAGAAGCTGGGGTTACAGGTGTGTACCATCATGCCCAGCTTCTGCTATTTTTATACTGTTCTGATTAAGGAAGTTTTCTACAGTCAGCTCAAATTATTTTGTATTCTGTTGTTTCCCTAGGAGAGAGGTGGAACCTGTGTTGGGAAGAACAGATGTTGACAGTAGATAGAAAGTATACTTTTCTGTATTAAAGTGTGGTAAGAATACCTAAGATCTACTCTCTCAGCAAATTTTCAGTATACAATACAGTATTATTAACTGTAGTCCTCATGTGATTCTGTCTCTGGACTTGTTCATCCTACATACTGTACTTTGTATCTTCTGGTTTCCATCTTCCATTCCCCCACCCAACCCTGTTAACCACCATTCTACTTTCTACGTAGTTGTTTTTTTTTCTTCTCTTTTTTTAAGATTGCACATAAAAATGAAATCATGCAATATTTTTCTTTCTGGTTTATTTCACTTAGCATAATGTTCTCAAGGTTCATCCTTGTTACAAATGGCAGGATCCCCTTTTAACCATAGTGTGTGCGTGCGTGTGTGTGTGCGTGTGTGTGTGTGTGTGTGTGTGTGTGCTCTTCATCCATTGAAGGATACTGGAGTTGTTATATATCTTAGTTATTGTGCATAATGCTTCAATGGGCTTAGGAGTGCAGACATTCTTATGAGGTGGTGATTTCATTTCCTTCAAGGGATTACTAAGTCATACAATAGTTCTCTTTTTAATTTTTTAGAAATCTCTATACTGTTTTTCTTAGTGACCGCACCAACCTACATTCTCCCACAGTGTACAAGACTTTCCCTTTCTCCACATCCTTCCCAATTCTTGTTTTCTCTCTCTCTTTTTTAATAAAGGCCATCGTAACAGGTGATATATCATTTAGCTTTGATTTGTATGTGTAATGATGTTGAGCACTTTTTCATATACATGTTGGCCATTTTTGTGTTGTCTTTGGAGAAAAGTCTATGCAGGTCCTTTACCCATAATTCAGATATTTGCCTTTTGCTATTCAGTTGTGTAACTTTCTTTTATATTTTGGATATTAACCCCTTTTCAGATATATGGTTTGCACATATTTTCTACAGTATGTAAGCTGTCTTTTTATTCCATGTTAACATTTTAATGGTAAATTTCAAATAAATATTTTGACAAAAATGGCATTGTTTTACACTTTTGCAAAAAGAACACTTAGACTTATTAGAAAACAGCTGGATTCCATATCAGCTTCTGCATTCATTTGTTGTAATATGTTGTTTTGGTTGAAGTATATGAAGAAAATCTGGTTTCACAGATAATGTAGTTGGGAATGGAAGACCTTACAGAATCCCATAAGCGTTGTGGAGTCTCCTAGAGGTCCTGGAACTATACTTGGGGAACCATTGCCCTATACTCACAAATATCTCTGGCAGGCAATTTTAAACAATGTCCCAGTACAACTATTTACAAGTTTTGGATTTTTTTAAAAAAATACTTCAGCTGGGGGTGTAGCTCAGAGGTAAAATGCCCCTGGGTTCAATCCCCAGTACCATGCAAAAAAAAAAAAAAAAAAAAAAAAAAAAAAAAAAAAAAAAAAAAAAAAAAAAAAAAAAAAATATATATATATATATATATATATTCAAAGCTCAAAGCTCCTGTCATGCTCCCATTGCCAGAGACAGATTGGGTCAGACTACCATCACTTGTAAACATTGGGAATTGGGACTGTACTATGAATCTCTTTCTTTAAAATTCCCCTAAAGTGGACAAAATACCCTTTCATCAACATAAAATATGTGTCAGATAAGAAAATATAAAAGTATAAAACATTCATTCACCCTTAATACTCTGAATTTGTTGGAGATAAACACTGGTGCTGGTGTCCCATTGCCCCCTGTGTTACTAGTGTAAAAGGAAGCATATATTTGAAAGTTTGGTGACCATGCTACACATATCCTCTCCCCACCCCTTAGCAGTTCTGGTTGAGATGGTCTGGCCCAAGCATTAGTAATTTTAGAAGTTATCCCAGGTGATCCTGTCATGGACTGAAAACCACTAACTGAACCCCTCCTCACCCCTTCCCTGCCCTTCCTCTCCCTTGCTCTGTATTCTACGATCCTGTGTGTTATGAGCTTTCTCTCTCCCTGTTTTCCCTTAATTTCTTGCCTTAACTGAAAGTTCACTGTTTTTCCCTTCCAGTCCCTCATCGCAAGTCTCCCCTCTTACCGAGTGCTGGCCTTCTCCCACACGGTAAGTGCTCCAGGCTCTGAAGGAGGGTTAGGTGTTCTATGCTCCACTGCTCCATCTTGTCCATCGTCCCAGATGTGGAACATCTATAAAAACTTAAATGGGAGCCAGGCGTGGTGGCGCACGCTTGTAATCCCAGTACTTGGGAGGCAGAGACCGGAGGATCCAGGTTCGCGGCCAGCCTCAGCTACTTAGTGTGGCCCTCCGCAACTTCGTGAGACCTGGTTTCAAAATAAAATATAGTTGGGCGTGGTGGCGCACGCTTGTAATCCCAGTACTTTGGGAGGCGGAGACCGGAGGATCCGGGTTCGAGGCTAGCCTCAGCTCTCTCTGTCTCTCTCTGTCTCTCTCTCTCCCTCTCTCCTTAGTGAGGCCCTCTGCAACTTCGTGAGACCCGGTTTCAAAATAAAGTATAAAA
>PVJS01039255.1:0-18992 GCA_004027185.1 Glis glis
TATACAAAAAAGAGTTTTTCATTATAAGTCTAGAAATTTATGCTTTTTTAAAAAATCATGGAAGTAAATTTTCTTTATGTAAATTAAAAATAATCTCCATAACTTTAAGAGAACCAAAGGGAAAATAGAAAATTGAAGTATATTTGTCTTTAAAATAAATATTATAAAAGCTTTATACATCAGTACCTAACAGATAAAGCTAAAAAAGTGCTCAGAGAAAAATTGAGAGACTAAAATATGTCTATCAATAATAAGGCAGAATTGAAACAAATGAATTAATAATCTAACTTAAAATTAGAAATAAAACAGCAAAATAATTAAGGAAACTTTGAATTAATGAATTAATAAATACAAAGAAATTGAAGTAGATTTTAAAATATATTAAAGAATAAATAAAAATATGCCTCCAGTTAATCTAATTAAGAAAAAAGGGGAAATCACTACTAAAAGGTAAGAAAGGATGAGGAAGAAATAACCACAGAATCAGAATCAGATAAAAGGATGAGAAACTATTTTCCTCAAATCTGTACAAATAGTTTTGAAAGTTGATGAAATATGTAATAGTCCCAGAAAACGAAGCCTTATATAAATGTAACAGAAAAGCTAGAAAATCTGAAAACATGGATTTCTAGAGTGAATAAAGAAAATTACGAAAGCATTATTCCCCCAAAAACAATAAATACAGATAGGTTCACAACATATTCTCCAAAACTTTTAAAGGACAGATAATTTCAAAGATAATAAAACTGCTCAAAAAAGGAATGCTTCCAGATTTTATTTATGAAAGAAGTTTAATACTAACACTACAACTTGGAAAATATTGCACATAAAATATAATAAAAACTATAAGTAAAAATCATGTTTATCAATGTCAAGCAAAAACTCTGAAGCTTGAGTGATGTCAGCAAAGTAGCAAAGTATGACCTTTGAAAATTTTCTCCTCCATAAAAAATTTGCAAGTTGGCAAAACTGTTCACATCCGAAATTTTCAGTATTTTTTTAAATCAACCAAATATTTGCAGTGATCTGGGAAACATTTATTTAAGAAAAAATTAAATATTAGAATTCTGTGTTGATTTAACTAGCCCTATACTTAGTTCACTCTCTCTAGCTCCAGGGTAGCCTTGAAAACCAACAGCCTGAAATCACTATGAGTATCAGCAGCCTGGAAGCAATCATAGGAGGAAGAATGGGATCAGAGTTCCTTCAAAGCCTCATTCTCAGAGTTGTTTGTAGGACCTCTCTTGTGATCCTCTGAGATATCCTACTGACAGAGTTGTTTGTATTTGATCTGATTCAAAGCCCAGTCCATGCAATAACTTTTCTTTTGAGGCATTTGTAAAAAAAATTACTAGCAAGTGTTGATTTTGTGGAAATTGGGGGATTTAGATAAAAGTTGGGACAAACTGGCTATAACCAGGAAGCCTAATAAGAAATGTTGGAGGACAAGATATCCATGTGGAGATTTCAAGATGTCCATGTGGAGATACACCGGAACTCTCATGTATTTATGGTGTATGAATCCATTTTCTGTTGCTATAACAAAATACCCAAGGTTGGGTAATATAAAATAAAAATGATGTTTATTTATACCATAGTTCTTCAGGTTCAAGGGTGTGGCGCCAAATTCTGCTCAGGTTTATTGAGGGCCTCTTCAAGATGGCATTTCAATGGTGGAAGTGTGTGCAAAGAGCAATCAAATGGTAAGACAGGAAGCCAGTCACCAGGGAGGTGTGAATCATGCACTTTTATAGCGATTCATTCTCTTGGGAACTAGATTACTTTGTAAGACCAATATTAATTCCTTCCAAGGGTTATGCTTACAATGACCTAATTATCTCCCACTAGGCCCCACTTCTTAAAGGTCCCACTACCTCTTAATACTACCACTTGGAGATCAAGCTTCCCAACACATGAATTTTTAGGGGACACTCTCAAACCATATCCAAACCATAGCACTTGGAAATCTTTGAAGGTCATAGGCATGTATTGAGCTGTGTGGATGGAAAGGGCTGGGTACATGCACAAATCTGAGAGAATGCACAGGAAAGACTTGAGAAGGAACTGAAGGTTAAGGCAGAGCTGTTACTTGCTGACTGAGTGTTAGAGGTGTGCACCAAAATGTACACAGTCTTTTAACAAAACCAGGGAAACTTTTCAGATCCAAGTATTACAGGGAATTGTTACCCAATCATTACCTGACCACTAAGCTAATTGATTTCAGTGTTTATATATAACAGAGACTATTATCTTTGGAGAATTTGTGAGGAAAATAAAAGACAAGTGACTATAAAAAGCCATAATAATAACAAATCCTAGGCAAGGTTTGACACATTGTATTCTTAAAAATATTCAGTTTCAACAAAAGCAATGAAATGTGGAAGGAAATAGAATAAAAGGAAGTCAAAAGAAACTTTCCTTGAAGAAGTCAAGATGTTAAATTTACTAGACAAAAGATTTAAAGCGGTCATTTTTAAATATGTTCAGAATACCAAAGGAAACCATATCTAAAGGAAGAAAGGAAGGTAACTTTCTTTCTTCCATAACTATTATTCATATAATAGTTATGGAATAATAGTTACCAAATGGGTAATATCAATAGATATAAATCATAAAAAGAAGCAAATAGAAATTCTAAAGTTGAAAGGTATGATAACTAAGTTGAATTAGCAGATGCGAAGATAGATAATTGAGAATACCTAGTCTGAGGAACAGAAAGAAAAAAGAGGTAGAAAGACATTTGAAGAAATAATTGCTGAACATTTCCCAAATGTCATGAAAAACTCACAAGAGAGACTCAATAGTAAATTTGATCAAGCTCTTTCCCTTCATAGGCTGATATTTCAGTCACCTTTTCCCATGTTCTTTTTCTTAAGATGGAGTCGCCCTTTGCTACCTTCATTTACTTCTGTATTAGAAAATATCAGAAGACTTTTTTTTTTGCAGTAGTGGGGATTGAACCCAGGGGCATTCTACCTCCGAGCTACACCCCCAGCCTTACTTTTTATTCTTTATTTGGAAACAGGGTCTCACTAAGTTGTGGAGGGCCTCAATAAGTAGCTGAGGCTGACCAGGAACCCGGATCCTCCGGTCTCAGCATCCCAAGTACTGGGATTACAAGCATGCGCCACCATGCCCGGCTCAATATCAGAAGACTTATACCTGGGTATGAACTCTATCTTCCCCATTGCTGTAGCCTTATTTCTGAGTTGGCTATATGATTCATTTTTTCATAACTGGGCATGAGAACACATCAACCTCTTCCTCTAATATCCTCTTCTACAGAAATACAGGAACATATGAACTTTCTATGGAATGTAAATTCCCAGAAGAAATGATCTAAGTATATATGCCATATCACTCTGCCTTCGAAATCCAAATTCCTCAAAGTTTTACAGTGTAATCATGTGATGGTTATATTAAGAGTTCAGTTGGGTGGTAATTTTAAGATAGTTGAATATTGAGCAAATAGCTCCCACTATTAAATAATTCACTACAGAGATATTTCAATTGTATGTTTCTTCTACATTTACTTTTCCTTTGACTATTATCATAATCAGAGTATGGATGGCCAGAGTTACTTCGTATTGAATTGACAGGGTGCAAACAATTAGGCATTGTTTCCTTGCTGATACATACACTGTCAAACTGTGACAACAGCTGGCAGGGGTGAAAGATACCCTGGGAATATTTCTAGGAGCGCAAATGAAAAGTCTTTCTTTGAATGTGATAGATGTTGTTTATAGATCCCTTGAGGAGAAAGTGTCTCTCTCAATATGACTTAAATGCTTAATCTCTGCGCTACACTGAGAACACTGTCCAGGCTAAACAAATCATGTCCTTTTATTCCATTTATATGCAACTGAACAAAGAGTTTCCATTCTAACAGCATTTAAACATTTAAACCTGACATGTCTCCATGCAGCAGTGTCTCTTTCTATTAGCTGTAGATAATATAGTATATAATTATGTAATGCAATCATGTACTGTATTTGTAGTCTCCTCAGATAGAAAGGTGTTGAGTTATGCCAAATGAATCATGTAAAACACGTACAGATTCTTTGCTAATTGGCCAGTTGTCAGGTACTAAAATTCAGAGGAATGAAAGGGCATAATAGTTTGATATTTGTAAAATCCTTATTTTCTTCTGGTTCACAACCCTCCAAAATAAATATATCCATTGACCAGATTCATAGCACAGCTGTGCCAACTGCAAGATTGAATTCATTCTAAATTCCCATCTCCCCTCTATTTTCATAGATTTCTATGGAGTTGTTGTGGGAAGTGGTCTACTTGGTTGCAGAGTAGAAAGACAGTTTATTATCCATGAATGACTGGATGGTGGTAGGGATTATGGAGGAAGAAGGGAAGAAAGTCAGAGCAGACCACATCATAATAACAAGTGCATTGGGATCTATTGTTATATTACAGTAACCTAGCCTCTATATTAGAAAAGGTAATATGGAGAAATTACATCAGGCAAAAGAATGATGAGAAATGTATTACATGATTTCTAAAGCACATAGACTTTTTATTCTTTTCTTTTTTAAAAAATGCATCCAAATCCAATAAGCTAGCCTCTGAATGGATTTGCTTTCAGTTATTCTGAATTACAAATTCCGAGTACCAATGCTAAATCAGAAAGAACTACCCTGCTGATGATTACCAGTTGAACAACAAAGCTCTTCAAAGTGGGTTGGATCTTTTCTCTGCAAACTTTTCATTCTGTTTAATAACAACACCGCATTACTAGGATATAGAACAGTATTCTTCTTATTGAAGTGCTGGCAGTTCTGTACAACTGCCTGCTGGCTGGGATCTCAGAATGTTCCCCAGTTATCATACTTCAAGGAAAGAAATATTACCTTGGAGTCGCAGCTTGAAAAGTAAAAAGAGAAATGTAAGTAAGAACCTTTACCACATTTGGGTCATATTTTAACTTTCTTCATGTTACTATAAGCAGAGATTATATTGTTGTTCCTCAAAGTCTATACAAGCAAGTGTTCCCTGAAAATGACCAATGAAATAGCCCACACCAACAGGTTTTCACCTTATGCAATTGATAAAGCTGGATCAAATTCTCATTTGTTATTTGTTTTCCTTTTGTCATCTTTAAAATACAAATAATCAAACTGTTCTAATTTTAAGTTTTCGGCAGAAAGTAGCATCCGTAACATCTTGCGGAATTTAAACATGAGAGGTAAAGGAAGGCAGCAGCTCTCCTGTCTTATTGTGCTGGAACCATGAAGTTCCAAAGCAGCGAAGTGTCAGAATACTCATCATAATGAAGAGTGAACTCGAGGTTGAAAAGAGGGTCATAGCCCACTTGTTCCTGCTGTAATACTGATAGTTTCTGGTCTCTCAGCTACCTGAAATTGGCTTCCCAGTTTCTGATACTAGAGTAATACTTAAGAAGGAACTAGAAGTTGCATTTTGTTTGAATATAGAATGTCCCCTGGAAAAGCTCATGTATTGGCAGTGCAAAAAAATGTTCACAGGTGAAATAATTAAATCAGGGCTCTAATCTTACTAATTGATAAATCCCCTGAAGGGTTAATAATTTGAATGAATTTACTGGGTGGTAACTTAAGCAGGTGGGGTATGTCTGGAGGAGGTAGGTAATTGAGAGCTATGGGTATTCTATATCTCCCTGACCACTTCTTCTCTCCTCTCCTCTCCTCTCCTCTCCTCTCCTCTCCTCTCCTCTCCCCTCCTCTCCCCTCTCCTTACTTCTCTCTCTCTCTCTCTCTGCTCTCCCTCCCACTCTCTCTCTCTCTCTGCTTCCAGCCTCTTTGCTTCTAGCTGCCATAATGTGAGAGTTGCTTCACTCTGCCATCTGCCTTACTTCAGTGGTGCCAGTCAACCATGGACCTCTGAAACCATGAGCCAGAATAAATCTTTCCCCCTTTAAGTTGTTCTTGTCAGGTATTTTGGTCACAATGATGGAAAGGCTGAATAAACCATAGCCTTCTTTTTTAGAATTCACATAAGTTGAAGTTGGCATAGAAGTAGAGATAAAAAGCAAATATGAGAAGAAAGGTTAAATTTCCAAGAAATATTCATAATGCTCCTCTCTGGCTTGGATTAATGAGGTAAGCTTTTTAGTTTTGTGTCATTTACCTCATTTGAGCTCTGTAGGACTGGAAGATGTGAATGTACTCAATTTATACTCAATATATCAGAGATCAGTAAGTCACAAATGAGGACTAGGAATTGTGTGTATAAGGATCACTGGAATGTTGGTTAAAAATAAAAATTCTAGAGCCACACCCAAGAACTACTGAAAGAAAAATCTTTTAGAACTGGGCTCAGGAACTTTTCTGAAGGTGGTGGGGAAGAAAAGAGCTGACTTAGTAACTTTGTAAAACAGTGTTTTAACTAGATATTGTTAATCTAAAGATCAAAAGCAAAAAAAAGTATGAAAATATTGAATTCCAGCTGATAAATTTGTTTCTCACAGTGAAAGGGGTTAGCAATTCTGAAATTACATGTATATCAGTTCGAACAAATGAGTCAATATATTGGTAATGTGAGCCAGGTTTCACATGATCAGGAAAAAGAAGATACAAATAAGCAAAGAATGAATGCTATAGTTGTCCCTGTAGTGCTGGATTCAACTTATAGATATCACTGTTTATTCATGTTTATTTATACATATACACATAAATAGATAAATAAACATAGATATGTGTATATGCATCAATTGACATATCTAAAATATTTCCTAGCTCAGACCTCTGAGAGGACTTTGAAGCAATGACACCCCAGTAATTAAGAGCATGCATAGCAACCAGATCTTGGTTTCTAAATACTACTCTTCAATAAAAGGAACCTAGGATATTAGTAGAAATGGCTGATTCTGGGGATAGGAGATGGAAATTATTAGATGCATTTGTAGAATTTTTTGGCATGTGAAAGTAAACAAAAAAGTGTTCAAGGAAAAAATGAGATTAAAAAGGCATAGGACTCAGTCTAAAAGAACTCCCAATGGCCAAATGTGGAACAATTTTAGTAACAAAATAATAATATTGAACTGTAACACAAAGAATAAAGTAAATATTCACAAGTCCCTACTGATATAAATATATTATGGGAACAAAGAGATAAGTCCTAACAGAAATATTCTAATTACTAAATGTACATGAAATGAGAGAGCAAGAAAAGCATCATTAGAATACCACATTAATAATCCCTGCAGGCTATAACAATAAATTAATGCTAAAATTAGTGGGTGAAACTTTAAGAAAAAGAAATATGTGTATATAGCCTCAAAATTTTCTCCCAAAATATTAATTACTGCAGTTGTTTTCTAACACATATCCAAAGGTCCTTTAATATTCCTTCTTATATCATGTGGAACTTAATTATTTTCTTCTTGAATATGGCTGGAATTAGTGACATGCTTCTAATGAAAATTGTATGGAAAGAGAAAAATTTTAACTTTTAGTTACTAGTTGACATGTCAATTTGACCATTCACTAAATCCAGCCAAACCCAATCGAGGTTAACATCACCTTGAAAATAAGTTTTATGAATAGTACTGACCGCCTGATAAGATGCAATGAGAAAGTGATGTCATTTATTTTAATACACATCCCCAAAACCATACCCTCAACCAATCATGAGAAAACATCAAAAAGAGTGTCAAGGTCATGAAAAACAAGGAAAAACAGAATCTGTTACATATTGATAGATTTAGGATACATGCCAACTAAATTTAATGTAGTATCCTGGAATAGCAAGGTGCTATTTGTGCTTAAAATGAGTAAACTTGAATAAATTATAATAATCTGGCTAACAGTAATGTATCAATGTTTGTTTCTTAATTTTGATAAGTGTACCACGGTTATGCACTGTGTTATTAGTGAAATCTAGATGAAGAACATACGGGAACTCTCTTGTCTTAGCTATGCCATCATAACAAAATGTCATAGACTAGATGGCTTAAACAACAGAAATATATTTTCTCACAGTTCTGGCACTGGAAGTCTGAGCTCAAGATGACATCATAGTCAGTTTATGGTGAGGCTTCTCCTCCTGTCTTGTGGACAGCCACCTTTTTCCAAGGCTTCACTTGGCCTTCCCTAGGCATGTATGTGTAAGAGGAGAAAGGGAGAAACAGAGATGCGTAACATTTTTGTATGTCTTCTATAAAGACCTTAATCCTATAAGATTAGGGCCCCACCCTTATAACTTCATTTGACCTTAATATCTTCCTTAGAGGCCTTATCTCTAAATAGAGCCACATTGGAATTAAGGGCCTGAACACATGAATCCAGGGAGAACACAAACATTCAGTTTATAAGATCTGTGTACTGCCTTTATAATTCCTCTGTAAATCAAAAATAATTCCAAAACAAATAGATAAAATGGGAAATGGAAAATTGATCACTTCAATGGAATCTTTATGATGATTTTACCCCATCAATATTTGATAATATGGATTGTTGCTATTTAGACTAGCCAAATAAGATCCTTAAAACTTGGTTGTGACTACTTGTGCTTTCATAAACACTAATCTGTCTATAAGTGTTTTATGCCTGGTAGTATAGGAGAAACATGACTTCACTTGTGAAATGTATAAGTTGCTAATAAAAACGAAGAACTGACATTTTTATTAATGTATTATAAAATGTTATATGTATACCAATAAATAGACATCAATGAGGCAATGGATTGCAAAATCTCATTTTGACAGCAATCCAGTTCTCCAAGGTCAGTGAGTAAGGAGAAAAAAGTGTCAACCATTTAAGATAGAAAATAATTTCTGAAGAAGTTTATTTCTGTTTCCTTTTCATCTCCTATAAAAAACACACACACATGCAAGTAAAAATGCAAACTAACTAATTTCAGTGGTTTGTTAATAACTGGTCTTCAGTGAATTAAACCTGAATTCATTCTCTTATATGTTTTTGGCAGCTTGGAACTCTATGTATTTTAGTTTTTCTCTATTCCCTAAATGCAGATTGCTTGATGGTGTGTAAGAGAGCTAATTAGATATAAATACCAACCAGCACCCAAATAACAAGGATCATAATGATCATACAGTGAACAGCTGTGCCATTCGATAAATTGGTTTCTTTTCTAATACTGCAGCAATTCAAACATTTTCTAGCTCCAAAAATGTTTTTCCTCTTCATAGGCCAGATTCAATTAAAAAAAAGTTCTGCTAATGTAGGACTTCAGAAGGCCAGAAAAATCTGAGGTTTTGCAAACTTTTATTACAAAAGCTGGACAGGATTCTTATTGATTCTGGCCATGTCTGATTTCTTAAGTGATAGCACAACAGCATATAGGAGTAATTCTTATAGATCAGTGCAAGAAGAGAATGCCACATTATAATTGAGAATTGAGAAATAAGTAGCTGTCTTCTATAAAATGAAACCATTTTTGTTTTGTTTTATCATTTTTGCTTTGATCTACCATTAAAGGGAGGGATGTCCCAATGCCATTTTATAGTAATAGCTCTAAATTTGATTAAATTCAATACATATTTATTTAGTACCTATTTTGCACCTAGTGCTATTTTAAGTGCTGGTAAGCCAAGGAGATATTGTTCCTTCTTCCTTCAAGGAGCTACCAGTCTAGCTTGGAGAAAACACCAAATGCCTTTAATATATAAGAAAATGGATACAAATCATGATTTCTAGGGGGGAGGGAAGTTTAGGGATTGCCCCAGGAAATAATGAAGGACTGGGGAGTTACCAGAGATAAGTAGATCTGGAAGACTTCTCTGAGTAAGTGATATTTAAGATGAGACCTAATTCAATCTGATGAAAATGAACCACTTCATGCTTGCATAGAGAAGAAAGCAGCAGAAATTCATGCAATTTACTTTGAGATCATATATCTCATTCATGTTTTGAAGTTATAAAAAACAGCTGACAACTTGTAGTTAATAAATACTGCTTGAATGCCTTGCTACCCTCGTGAAACTCCATTAAAATGATAGCAAACACATTAAAGCAGGAAAGGGGCATAACATTAATAGGACCAAAAGAATAGGAAAAGAGATAACAGGAAACAAACTGCTGCAATCTGGAAAGCAGATGGATGAGTGAAAACTGACTTGGCACACCCAATGCTTGCAGGAAGGAAAGCCAAGAAGCAACAAGATTTGCATCATTGTGTCTCCAAAATTCTTGGGGAAGGGTAGTGCCAGGAACCTCTGGAAAGTAAATGAGGAGCTAAAAGCAGAAAAATTGGTTTTAAAAGTTTACTCGAATTTAGTTGAAGAATTAGAATTCAAGCCCCTTCTCCACTTTATGTAACTGGCACATTGCTCATTCCATACTCATGGAAGTCATTTCTCTAGACAAGACAAAATAAAGGGTTTCTAGAATGGGAGACACTAGAGTTCACATGTTGAATATTAAGAACCTAATAATTTCCCCCCACTAAGATTTCAGAATGTTGGAAGCCAAGCTCTAAAGTAAGATTAGAAAATTTGAGTGCCCCCAATAATTATTTGCTCAGATCACATTATTTCAATAAAATTCATCTTTCACACCAAGCTCCTAATATGCTCTTTGAAAATTAACTATGAAGTGACAGTGTAGGATAGATAACAAGGCAATAGAAAAAAGTCTACATTATAAAGATGAGTATCAAAACAAGTAGACATAATCAAGCAACTTGGAAGACACAGAAACTATGAATAAAAATGATGAAAAATTAGTCCCTTCAAAGAAATAACAGACATTATTAAGCCATGAAATGACATCTGTTTGCTACAAACCTAAAACGAATATTAAAAAATAAGAAGTCTAGCAGATATGTAAAACTCAATAATAAAGGTTAAAAGATACAATTCAAGAAATATCCTAGAAAGTAG
Source organism: Glis glis (assembly GCA_004027185.1). Taxonomy (NCBI): domain Eukaryota; kingdom Metazoa; phylum Chordata; class Mammalia; order Rodentia; family Gliridae; genus Glis; species Glis glis. The sequence continues at coordinate 10,835 of PVJS01039255.1, forward strand.
ATTATAGATGCAAAGAAATAGAAACAGGAGACCAAAGGTTGTTAAAATACAAGACCTACCCAAGAGATCCAAGATTCAAATAATAGGATTTGCAGAAGGAGAAAATATAGAAATCAGAGGGGAGAAAATAATTAAAGAAATAATCCAATAAAGTTTTCCAGGCCCAAAGAACATGAGTTTCCATTGAAAGGGCCCATGAAATTCCTAGCAAATTAGATAAAAATACCCTTCACCGAAACGCACCAACATAAAATTTTACAAGACTGGAGAAGAGAAGTTTCCAAAAGGTTCAAGAAGAAAGAATACATTTTCACACAAAGGGCCGATTTCAAAATGGTTTCAGACTTCTCAACAATACTAGAAACTAAAAGACAATGAAACTATGGTTTAAACTCCTGAGAGAAAATTATTGCTCAACCTAGAGTTCCGTGCTATCAGTCAAGTCAAAGGTAGAATAAAAACATTTCAGATATGCAGTCTTAAAAACTGTGCCACCTAGGCACCCTTTCCCAAGAAGCTACTAGAGGCTATACACATCTAAAATCAGGGAAAATACAAAGGGAAGAAAACAAAGACTCTGAAACACACACACACACACAGTAGTTCAGAGAAAGACAGTGAGATGAAATGGTGCTCAAATTTGAATATATGGAAGAAGATTTACAACTGGAGAAAGTTTGCATCAAAATTATGGATAAGTATACAGAAAGTTAAGCAATGAAAACAAAACTAATTATTAAATGAGGGGAGAATCAAAACATGGGTAAGAAAAAACAAGTAAATATAGCTCAGCTAAGTATTTGCTTAGTCATAAACATGTAAACACTAAAAATTTAACTATTGCAAGGGTGGGGCACATGAGGTGTAGTGGAGGTTGTGAAAGAAAAATAACTACTCATTTTCTACAATAAAAAGTAAATATGTAATGCCAAAAATTTAGCAACAAAATTAAGTAGCAATATAAATATGTTATTTTTATGTATATATAAGTCCTCAAATGATGTTAGAAGAATAAGATTATTTCCAGATATCCAGAAATATGGAATGGAGGAAGTCAGGGAAGCACACTTAACAAGGCTAGAAGAACTATTTGACTATTTAAATTATGTACTCATGTAGCTTTGATAAAATAAAAACTATATTAAAACAATATGTTTTCATTAATATGCGCAACGTAGGGAGAAGTGGGGACACAAAAGAGTCTCCAATGACAATGGAGAACCCTCAGAGGTGCAAGGGAAGGGGTACAAGGGAAGGGGAAGGGTAAGAAAGTAGTGAATCCATGGAAATACTGTCATAAACAATGTGTATATGTGAGATTATACCAACATCATTCTCAGTGCTACATGTGGGAGGGAGGCGGGGGGGAAGCGGGGGGAGGGACACCAAGAGCTGTGTGCATGTATGTTAACGCCAAACTGATACTCATTGTGATGGTGAGACTACAATGCACCAATAAAAACATAAAAAAAATAATTAAATTGCATAATATTTTCAGAGTCTCCTACATGTAAGCTCCATTTGAGTCTTTTCTATATTTACCTTTGTATAACCAGTACCTAGAACAGGGCCCAGGCAATGCATAAGAACTTACTAAGTAGTGGTTCAATGCTGAATAAACACTATTTCTCTTGCAAAATAAAATAAAATAAAGTGAATATCTGCCAAAATAGAGGCAGGATAAGTTTGGATTTATACCAGCATAATAACTCTAATTTCTTTGAAATAGGATGGTGAACAACATTGTATGAAATCATCTCTTTTTTAATCCTTAATTAAATACAAATTCTGTAGTAGTATGTGACTCCACTCTTTAATTACTGGCATAGTAACATAGAGTCCAGTCAAGAGTTGTTACTCAGTAAATACTAGTTTTATCATTTTTCTCTTAAGGACTATTTATTTCTCCTATATCATTTTAAATTGGATGCCCTGATCTGTTGTTGTTCAGGCTGTTTTGTGCGTGTCCTAGTTTCTGAACTGTATGGCAAATATCCCACAATTGAATTTTATCCCAACATTCCTAGCCTTGCACAAAGAACTATTTGGAGTGGATTACAGCTACACTGTAGTATTTCTAATGGATTTATATAGACTTTTGCTCATTTGAGACTCTGGATCTTAAAATATTGATTTATACAAAGTTAGAGTTTGTATGGGGGGTTTACTGGGAATTGAACCCAGGGGCATACTTCTGAGCTACATACCCGGCCTTTTATCTATTTATTTATCTTTTGAAATGGGGTCTCATTAAGTTGCTGAGGCTGCCCTTGAACCTGTGATCTTCCTGTCTCAGCCTCTCAAGTATTGGGATGACAGGTGTTCACCACTGCACCTGGCTCACTCCTCCCTTCCTCCCTTCCTTCCCTCTCTCCCTCCCTCCCTCCTTCCCTCCTTCCCTTTCAGGAAGTAAAACACCAGAGAATTCAGGTTTAAATGTCTACGTAAATATAAAATTTGGGTTTTTTGAAAATATAAACAAAATTGGCAAACCTTTTATACTGACCAAGAAAAAATGACATAAGTCTGAACAGACTAAAATAGGGAATGAAAGAGAAGATATCCCTACCAAACTTATGGGGATGTGAATTATAAAGAAAACTATGACCAACTGTATGCCAACAAATTAAATAACATAGATGAAATGGTAATTCTTAAAAACATACAAACTACCAAGATTGACTCAAGAATAAATAGAAAATCTAAATAAAACCATATGTACAAAGATTTAATTAGTAATTTTAAAAACCTTTCCACAAATAAAAGTCGAGGACCTGGATTCACTGGTAAAATTTACCAAATATTTAAAGAAGAATGAACACAATTCATTAAAAGAACACTTTTCTTATACTTTTATTGGTACATTATAGTCTCACACCATAATGTAGTCCATAGTGATAGCGACATGTAACACACAGCACTTCATACAGATGGAGGGAACATTTCTCAATTCATTCTATGAGAATCATATTACCTTAATACAAAAAAACAAACAAAGCTATCATTTATAAAGAAATCTACAGAGAATATTTTTTGTTTTGTAAAATTTAAAAACCTGAAGAGAAAACTAGCAAACAAAATACAGCAACATATAAAAAGATTTATACAACATGAACAAGTGATATTTATCACAGGAATATAAGGGTGGCTTAATATCCCAAAATCTATTATGGTAATGCCCCATATTAATAGGTAAAAGAAAAAATGCATGACCATCTCAAAGGACATAGAAAATAAATTGACAAAGCCCAATGTCTTTTCATAATAAAAACACTTAACACACTAGGAATAAAAAGGAATTTTCTCAAACCAATAAAGGATATCTAGGAAAAAATCCACAGCTAATATCATGTTTAAAGGTGAAAGATGGTATGCTTTTCCCCTCAGACCAAGAAAAAAGCAAGAATATCTGTTCTTCTATTCAAAATTATATCAGAAATTCTAGCAAAGGCAATTAGGCAACAAAAACAAAATAGATTCATATTGAAAGAAAAAAGGTAAAACTGTCTTTCTTTAGAGGTAACATGATCTTTTATATAGTGAACCTTAAGGCATACCCCCCAAAATTATAACTGATAATGAGATCAGCAAGATTACAAAATACAAGATAAATATACTGTATAAATATAAATATAACATGGACTGTATTTTTCACCTTAGCAGGGAACAATCTGAAAATAAAGCAATTTAATTTACAATAGCATTAAAAGAATAAAACACTCAGGAATCAATTTAATAAAAGAAGTATAGGACTTATACTCTGACATCTACAAATGTAATAAAAAACATATCAAATTTCCAACTGTTTTTTTGCCAAAAATGATGTTTAACCTAACATTCACATGAAATTGCAAGGGATGCAAAAAAGCCAAAAAAACTTGACAAATTATATAAAAGTTGGAGGACTTACACTATTAAACTTCAAAACTTACTACAAAGCTACAGCAACCAGGACAATATGGTGTTTGGCACAAAGATAAAATATGGATTAATGGAACTGAATTGAGATTCCAGAAATCAGATCAAATATTTATGGTCAGTTGATTTTTTACAAGAGTGCTATGAAAGTTCAATGGAAAAAGAGCCTTTTTAAAAGTGTGTTGGGAAAACTGGATATTAATATGCAGAAAAAAGTGAAGTTGGACCCTTACTTTTCCCATACACTATGCAAAAATCAACTCCAAGTAAATCACAGAACTGCCTTCTAGATATAACACCAAAAAGAATAATTGGTAAAAGAAAAATAGGTAAATATATTCTCTGGAGAAATGTCATTCAAATCGTTGCCCATTTTAAATCATTCACTCCTTTTTTATAATTAAATTGGAAAAGTTATTTATATATTCTGGATATAAGCCTCTTATCAGATATATGATTTTCAAATATTTTCACCAACTCTGTAAATTTATTTTTCACTTATTATATGGATTGTTAAATAAAAGATTTTCATTTTGATGACATCTAATTTATCTTAATGAATGTATGTGAATCATATCTCAATAAAGCTGCTTTTGTCACTGTCACTATGAACTATATTATGACGTGAGACTATAATGCAACAGTAAAAATATAAAAATACCTTACAAATAAAGATGGTATAAAGACAACATCTTTATCTATGAGTAAATATAGCAAGAGACAAATTGATCAGAATTCTAAAATGTTTTTGAGGAGATCATATTAGCAAAATAACTACAAGTCTGACTTGAAAAAAAGTGTAACCTTCGACAACTAAACAATCCCGAGGGCCTAAACACACCTAAAATAGTGAGCCACAGGTCTTGCTCATCAATCTGACTTTTAGCTCCTTCTTTTGTTTCTTGCACATGAGGATTTCCCATATTAAATTTTTAGCTTCTCTCTTTGTATGAAACACTTCAGTGTTATGTATTACTTGAATAAGTAGTAGAGTGTAGTGGTTCCAACAATGAACTTCGGATTCAAACTACTTGGGATCAAATCCTGGCTCCACTTATCAGTAATTATGTGACCTTGGGCAAATTACTTAACCTTTCTAGAGCTCAGTTTTTCCCATCTATAAAATGTGAATGGTAATGATCGTAAATTTCTCCCAGGGTTGATGTGATTTTTAAATATTTAAAATGTGTACACCTCTGATATAAGTGCCTGACATATAGCAAATGCTAAGTATAAGTCATACTATTTCTATCGGAATTTTGGTAAGGAGAATAAGAAACCTTTTAATTGATTCAGTACGTCTACTACTCAAATTTATAGTTGGCGAATGACAACCTTGAATTTACCCTCTCTTTACCTATTTCTCCCTCAAACTTCCTCATTTCCTTAGATGACACCATTATCCCTTATGCTTTTCAGATCAAAAATTTGGAGTCCCCAGAGTCTTTTTTTTTTTGTCTCTCACTCCATGCTTTAAATTAATCAGGGAGTCTTCTCAAATCTCTCTCTTAAATACATTCCAAGTATGCGTATTTTTCACTACATCTACCAACATTATCCCAGTACAAGCTATCAGCATTTCTTTCTATCCGCTACAATTGCTTCCTAACTGGTCTTTCAAATTGTACTCTTGTAAGAGTGAAGTCCATTTTCCACAGCAGCCAGAGTATGACTTTTATATTCAAAATCAAATCACATCACTCCCTTGATTAAAACTTTCAATGGTTTTCATTTCCCTGATTGCTAATGATGGTGAACATTTTTTCACATAAATTGAAACTACACTGAGGTTCCATCAAACTCTAGTTAGAGTGGCAATCATCACAAATACAAATGATAATAAATGCCGGTGAGGATGTGGGGAAATAGGAACTCTTATACACTGTTGGTGAGATTGTAAATTAGTATAACCACTACTGGAGAACAGTGCAGAGGTTACTCTAAAAACTAGGAATGGAACTACCATATGACCCAGCTATAACCCTCCTTTCCAAATGAATTAAAGTCAGAATACTATAGTGATACATATATACCCATGTTTATTGCAGCACAGTTCACAGTAGTCAAATTATGGAACCAACCTAAGTGTTCGTCAACAGAGGAATGGATAATGAAAATGTGACATATACACAGAATGGAATTTTACTCAGCCATAAAGAACATAATTATGTCATTTTCAGGAAAATAGATGTAACTAGAGAATATTATTATGAGATCAGCCAGTCTCAGAAAGTCCAGGGTCATTTGTTTTCTCTCATATGTGGGAACTAGAGAGAAGATAGGAAACAGAAGGGGACTTCATCTAAATGAGGAGAGAAACCAGTAGAATAGTGGAAGGGGTTTGGGGGAGGTAGATGGAGAGTGGAAAATGAGAATTGGAGAAGGAAACAGATAAAATAATGTTATATCCATTCCTAAAGGTACGACTACCTATCTCACTAACATGTATGGGGATGGAAACAGGGTGGGATGCAGAGGGAAACACACCAAGTGCTGTGTGCATGTATGTCGTATCACTTTGAACCTCACTATGATGTATAATTACAATGCATCAATAAGAGTATAAAAACTTTCAATATGTCCTTGCTGTACTCAGATTATAATCCAAATACATCATTATGTCCTACAAAAGCCTTTATGGTAGCTGGTCTCCAAAGACTGCAAATATCAGTCAAGAGCTAGAGTCTATTTTCCTTCTGCTTGAAATTGAGCTGGCCCTGTGAATTGTTTTGACTGATAACATGCAATGGAATTAACATTCTGGGAATTCTGAGCTCAGACCATAATATTTCTAGCAGCTTTGGCTTCCTCCCTGGTGGAAGTCAGTTGATATATATTAAGTATGACTACCCTGACACCACCATGCTCTGAGCAAGCCCAAGGTAGTCATGGAAATAGAAAACATGTGAAGAAGTACCTATACACCATGGATACAAGAATATTCACTGGCTCTCTGAGGGAAAAGAAGTCCGAATTTGTAGCATTTGCTAATTTCTGTCTCATAATTGTGGATTTCAAGCTATCAATATGATGTCAACCAGCTTGCAAAATTCCTGAAAACTTAACAATCAGATTTCACAAGCCATTATGAGCCAGCGTCAGCACACCACAGATTAGATTTCTTCTATGTGCAATGCAATCACGTGATTTTTCTGATTTTTATTCTTTACCTAACCAACTCATAGATATTGTGGTCATTGTGCTAATAAATAAAAGGTAAAAAATCAGTTTACAGGCCTTGAAAAATATTCTTCTCTATTGAGTTGTTATGGTTTGAATTTTTGCCTGTTTATTGGCATTACGGTTAGAAGGGGATTTTTTCACAGGTAAACGTGTGTGATATCTCAGCAAGAAATTAACATGTTTAACATGGAATGCTACTGAAACAAGTGTGGATGGAACTCATGTCTACTGTGGAGGAATATCCAAATGTTTACACAAATATGGATCTTTCTATGTACCAATAGAATCTGCTTTTATATGCACAGAGGTACTATGTTATCAAACATGAGGAAGGTATCTTTGCATCGGTTGCTCTTCTTGATTCAACTCCCTAGGAAGCCATTCAATTATATCCCATTATTCTCTTTGACTCCCGTAGGTGTTCCATACCCAGATTGGTTCTTTTCTTCACCCCAATGACCTCTTTCCACAAGCCTCTCATATTGCTCTACCTCCTACTGCCCTTGAACCACAGAGACAGATATAAATTTCCACATTAAAAGGGAATAGTTTGGAGATACAAAAAACAAAAAGAAAATCAAAGAATAATTTCTTAAATATTTATGTCAAGGTCCTTCCCATATATACAGCCTCTTCTTCCTCCTTTCTTTAGTCCAAAGTATGGGGGGCAGGGGTTCCCTCATGTCTCATACTCATAACAGCCACATCCCCACCTTATGCCATATACACATTTAAACCCAATTGTACTTATCAAAATTGTTCCAGCTAATGGCATCTTCTGTGCCATATTCTTAACTTCTGTGATTAAAATCTCAATGATAGTAGAAAGATCTACATTTTTCTCATTCCATACACTTTCTTCTGGAACATAAAACACTTAGACATAATAAAATACTAAGAAGCAGCCAGGTGTGGTTACACACACCTGTAATCCCAGTACTTGGGAGGTTGAGACAGGAAGATTGCAGGTTCAAGGCCAGCCTCAGATACTTAGTGAGACCCTCAGCAATTTATCAAGACCTGGTTTCAAAAACAAAACATAAAAAGGGGCTGGGGT
>PVJS01039256.1:0-18996 GCA_004027185.1 Glis glis
AAAGACTTTACACTAAGAAAACAAACAATCCGATCAAGAAGTGGGCAACTGAAATGAATAGACACTTCACGAAAGAAGAGATACAAATGGCGAATAGGTACATGAAAAAATGTTCAACATCATTAGCAATCAGGGAGATGCAAATCAAAACTACTCTAAGATTTCATCTGACCCCAATTAGAATGGCAAACATTAAGAACTCCAACCCTATTTCTGAGCTTGAATAGGGACAGATTGTCTCACTAAAGAAAAACTGTGACACTCTGAACTGACAACCCATTCGATTCTCTTTGAACCGAAGACACGGGAAGTGAGAAAATCCCAAGAAAATTCCATTTTGAAATGGAAATGGTCTGTCTATTTGTTTTGAATCTGATCTCAAGTCCTGAGCCAAATTCACGAGCCGGTGGTTGTTCATCCAATAGGCATTTTGATGGTCCCACCGGACGGCTTTCTGGAACTGCAGCTTGAGTGGGAGTCTCAATGCTCGATTTACCTCCTGATAAGAAAGTCCTGTTCCCTAACAGGATAGCCGTTCTCCAAGGTGGACAAGCCCCATGGCGTACTGCATTAGCTGCTTGGGAAAGTGGGTAGAATTTCAAGACAGGCTCCTAGTCATAGAGTCTTCTGTCCTGAGACTGACTGTACTATACCTCTCCTAGGCTCACGAGTGGTTCTTAGAGGACTTCCTATATAATCAGGTCACCGTGTCACTCAGGGGTGAACTGTTTAGGGCACCAACATATGAGATGTCCCTGTGTTAACAAGTGCAACCGCTCAGCTATGAGCTTGACCTAGGCCCGTGTCCATGAGAGGAGATCACATCCTAGATGAAATATTTGGATGAAAAATCTACCAGACACCAGTGGTTCTCATATCCACGGTGGTCTGCTAAATCCATGCTCAAACCCAAATGGTCACAACACCGCCATGACGTGGTTTTTCCTATTTGTTTCCTATATAAATTTTAATTTAAAAATTGCATTATATTATGTTCCAGAGCAATGTCCTCTTCTCCTAGTCCCTGAAAATATCCATAGAGTGAATTTCCCTAACTATGTAACTCTACAATTTAGAAAAATCTTGCTCCAGAAGTACTTGGAATATCTGTGCTCTAGAGTGAAAGAATTCTGTGACATGTCCATATTAATTCGCCATGACTCAGTGGAACATTGTGTAGGATTGCGCTCTGTTTAGGCAGCTCATTTAAACTTTTTCAACTTTTGGAGAGCTAGTTTAACTCCTGTCCTTCAATCAGAAGTAGCTCTATGTGAAGTTCTATTTCAATGTCGCTTGTTCCTGAGCTGTCAGAAAAATAGACGTTTTATGGTCTAAAAATAAATATAATAAGTTTCCTCATTCAAAAATGGCAGAACAGATTTTATACAACTGTTCCACCAAATTGACTACATGACACTGGGTTTGGAAAGTCTCTGCACCCAGATGAAACCATGGAAACTTTTGGGTATGAAAACACGGGCTAGAATGGGAAGCACACCCTTTCCTTCCTCGGGTGAAGAAAGATAACATTAGCTCTGTGCACTGGGTGCAAACATACACAGCGCCTCTGACCCCACTTAAGACCAAAAGCAAAATAAAACCAAACACCCCACAAGTCTAAAACACAGCCCCCAATCCCCACAACCCTCAGGAATGCAAAGACAATTCATTTGCAAAGTTTTTCTTGGCAATCCCTCACATTTATAAAGACAGTGCTCTGTCTATCAGCAGCCAAGCTCTCTCACTATCGCTATTTAAATCATTAGACCAATGTTTCCTAAAGAATGTTCCAGGAATTACTAACTCTTAAAGATAAGTATTATTTGGTTTTTTTTTTTTTTTGCGGTACCGGGGATTGAACGCAGGGGCGTTCTACCTCCGCGCTACGCCCCCGGCCCTATTTTTTTATACTTTATTTTGAAACCAGGTCTCACGAAGTTGCGGAGGGCCTCACTAAGGAGAGAGAGAGATAGAAAGAGAGAGAGACAGGGAGAGAGAGAGCAGGAGAGCTGAGGCTGGCTGCGAACCCTGATCCTCCGGTCTCCGCCTCCCAAAGTACTGGGATTACAAGCGTGAGCCACCACGCCCGGCTCAAGATAAGTATTATTTGAACAAAAAGCTACAGGGTCAACAAAAAGTTTAAGAAATACTGACTTAAGGCTACATTGGTTTATTGACTTCAGGACCTCCCAGTACAATGATCCTCCATGAGTGAGCTACAGAATGTAGGTTGGGACTCTATTTTCTAGTAACAATGGAAAAAACACTGAGAAATTCTGGATAAAATACATGATTTTAGTTGGGTGTGGTGGCACACACTTGTAATCCCAGCACTTGGGAGGCTGAGACAAGAGGATTACAGGTTTAAGACCAGCCTTAGCAACTTAGCAAGACTCTCAGCAACCTAGTGAGACCCTGTTTCAAAACAAAAACTTTAAAAGAGGGTTGGGGGTGTAGCTTGGAGGTAGAATGCCCATCAGTTCAATTCCCAGTAACACACACACACACACACACACACACACACACACACACAATGATTTTATATGCATAGTTGAGCAAAATTAGGAAAACCTTCAAGGGAAAAATAAAAAGGACAGAAGGAGACAGAAAACTGGCACACACATTAAGCTAGAGATGGAGCCACATCTGAGCTGGACTTCCAGTCACGGAAGCCAGCACTCTGAGCTTCAGTAGCCGCATGAGGGACAGGGCTGGGAGCTGAGACCGCTGCACTAAGCTTGGATCCTCAGATGGCCACTCTGTCAGGTGGAAGGGGAGACTAGAAAATACTCATTCACAGAAAAGGGAGAAGATAAGGAAATGTTTCTATCTTGATCTATGTTATGAATATGGGCAAAAGTTACCCATTGGAATTCATGATCATGGACTGCCTTTATCATCTGAGAAAGCACAAGGCAAGAAATTAACTTAATGATTTGCTTTCAGATTATAAAGCTCTATGGTGCCTGGAACAAGCAAACAAAAATTCCTTCTGGATGGACTATTTTCTGCGAAAGTTTTCTAGAATTCACATACACAAAGCCCATTGAACATGAATTCAAAATCCAAAATTAAAAAACACTTAGGGAAACAAGCTGTCATGAGTTTGCAGAAGCAATTAACATCAAAATTTTATACCCAATGATTTCAGATATTGGAACTATTGAACATAAAATATAAAATTAAATATTTAAATTACTTAAAGAAAAGGGAGAAGCAAAAACATGAACAAGGAATAAGATGCTTTGAAAGTGGTAGAGAGGGGAGGGCGAGATAGGATAGAAGGGAGAGTGGACGTAATCAATGCATGATACATGCGTGTATGCAAATGTCACAGCAAAACCCATTAATGTATACAATTAATATGCATTAATAAAAAGATACTTTAAAAATATCATGAAGATTTGAAAAAGAAACATAAAATTTCTAGAAATAAGAAACATCATTATTAAAATTAAAACTCTGCCAGGCCTGGTGGCACATGCTTGTAATCCCAGTACTTGGGAGGCGGAGACTGGAGGATCCGGGTTCGCGGCCAGCCTCAGCTACTTAGTGAGGCCCTCCGCAACTCTGTGAGACCCTGTTTCAAAATAAAGAATAAAAATAGGGCTGGGGGTGGAGCTTGGAGGTAGAATGCCCCTGGGTTCAATCCCCAGTACCATAAAAAAATTAAAACTCAATGTTCAGATTAAATAGCAGATAAGACATTGCTAAAAACTGAATTTTTAAACTAGAGGATAGACCTGAAGAAACTATCCAAATTGCAGTACAGAGAGACAGAAATATAGAGAATTTAAAAAGATAGGACAGAATGTGCAGATGTTACCCACGTCCAATCAGAGTTCCAGAGGGAGAGAATAGAAGGAGAAGATAATATATGAATGGGAAATGGCAGAAAATAGCCTACACTTTATGGAGGATACTGATCTAGATTCAGAATCACAATGACTTCTAGGTATAATTAACAAAATAAATTCATGTCTAAACCTATTATAATGAAATCACGAAGATGAAGAAAATATCTTTATCTTGTCAGAGATAAAAGAGAGATATATGTACAGTGAGATGCCAGTTAGATTGACAGAAGTACAGCAGACATCTCAACCACAAGACCAAAGCTGGAAAACAGTGGGATGTTGAGTGAGAGTCTGGGAGAAAAATAATCACCAATGTAGGAGCGTATGCTCAAACTATCTTGCATGAAAGAAGGTGAAATCGAGACATTTTAAAACGTACAAAAACTGAGCAGAAGACCCTGTCAGACTCTCATTAAGAGGAACTTTAGTTCCCTTTCAATAAAATAAAATCTTTTTGGAAAAACAAGCAGACAAACAAAGCTGGCTCTAGAAAGTCTAAGAAGAAATAGTGAGGAAAGAAATTGGTTAAAAAGGTGGTAAATTTAAACAGTTTTATTGCACAAAACAGTAATGTGAAATATAAATTATAAGCTGGGCTTGGTGACACACACTTGGAATCCCAGTACTTGGGAGGCTGAGACAGGAGGATCGCGGGTTCGAGGACAGCCTCAGCAAGTAGTGAGACTCTCATCAACCTAGAGAGACCCTTGTTTCAAAATAAAAATAAAATAGGGCTGGGGGTGTATCTTGGAGGTAGAATCCCCTGGGTTCAATCCCCAGTACCATAAAAAAAGAAATATAAATTACATAGATAATATATATGATAGGTTATTATATAGATAATAAATATAGGTGTATTATATAGATATGTTTTATAGAGATAATAAATATATATGTTATTATATAGAAAATAAAACAAGATGGAACTAAAATACTGGGTAAGAATAATCTGTAGTGAACTCTGAAGTGATCAGAGTTCAAGAGAATGCAGAGTTTCTCACTTTATTTGTGCATAGGCCTTTAATGTGCAAATATCCTGTGGGATTATGTTGCCAGGAAGTGGGCCTCGCGTTTGGCTTGGCGAGATGGCTTCGGTAGACAGGAGCCTCTTGGCACCCTGCATCCTAGACAGGGCCGGGTAGAGCTGTCGTTACCCCGCCGTTTAGGAAGTGTAGTGGCAGGCCCTTGTGTTCATGGCAGGTTAGCGTAGCGGTGCCAAATAAAATACAAGACACCCGGTTACATTTGAATTCCAGATTAACAACAGATAGAAAGTAATCACTGTTTGGCTGAAATGCAAACTTAACTGATTGTCCTGTGTTTTTATTCGTTAACTATGACAGCCCCGGGTGGATGGAAAGAGTGAGAGATGAGCATGAGGGAGGGGATGTGTGACTTCTACCTCTAAGTCTCCAAATGACCAAAGGGGAAGGGGTCGTCGTCGCACGAGCAGGCTCGTGAACTATCACCTGGGATCAGCTGTGGGGATTTTCATGCTCTGCTACCAGATCACAGTGGAAGAGCAATGCAATGTGCTATAGAAGGGAGCAAAAGACAAGGGACGCACAACCCATAACCACGCTGTCCGTGTTCCACTCCCAAGGAACCTTGGAATGGAGCTTCAGCAAAGGGTTTGCCCTGAAGCAGATCCACACTTTATAAATAGGAACAGGCCATTAGTTATCATCTCCTGCAAACCCACTCCATGAATCAGAACTATGAATCCACTGGAGAAGTTGCAGAACCACTTCCTGCCTCAGTTTCCTCACAGGAAAGCTGGGATATTAATAGAACCTCCTTGGCTCCCTATGAAGATTCACCAGTTAATATATGCAAAACATCTCAAAAGAGTGACTAGCTTCCAGTAAATGTCCGGCAATTATGAACCGTGATTATGTTACGTTTTTGGCACGGGGGTGTATGGAGAATAAGACAGAAGTTCAGGATCTCAGACTGAAGAGGCAAATGAATACAGTTGTCCCGCCTTATCTGCAGTTTCCCTTCGCCCAGTTTGATTTACCCGCAGTCAACCGTAATCAGAAAACGTTAGTATTTGGCCGGGCGTGGTGGCGCACGCTTGTAATCCCAGTACTTTGGGAGGCGGAGACCAGAGGATCCAGGTTCGCGGCCAGCCTCAGCTCTCCCTGTCTCTCTCTCTCTCTCTCTCTCTCTCTCTCTCTCTCTACTTAGTGAGGCCCTCCACAACTTCGTGAGACCCGGTCTCAAAATAAAGCATAAAAAATAGGGCCAGGGGCGTAGCGCGGAGGTAGAACGCCCCTGCGTTCAATCCCCGGTACCCGCAAAAAAAAAAAAAAAAAAAAAAAAAGAAAACGTTAGTATTTGTCTTGAATCTTTCGAGAGAGAGAGACCACATTCACATAAATTTTACTACAGTATATTCTTATAATTGTTCTATTTTATTACTTCTAATTAATCTCTTACTGTGCCTAATTTGTAAATTAAGCTTTGTTACAGTTATGCATGTATAAGAAAAAGCATAGCATAGCATATATCGGTTCGGTGCTGTGACTTCAGGCATCTACTGGGGGTTTGGCGTGCATCCCTCGTGGGTAAGGGGAGATTGTTGTCATTGCAGTGTGTGTGTTGTAAGAGGGCTGTGACAGGGAGGAGCAGGAGCCTGTGACAGGCACATCCGACCTGTCCTAGGTTGCACTGTGGGGGGAGTCAGCGTGGGCTTCCTAGAGCACTGATTTCTTTCTAGTCTTGCAGGACAGGAAGTTAACCAGGGTAGCTGCAGCAATCCAACTGGCGGATGAGTAGGAGCCGAGAGAAATCAGCTCACATCTGCAGGGCTGCCCGATTTAGCGACAAAAAGTACAGGATGCCCTGTTAAATAGGAATTTCAGATCAACAACAGGATACCATTTTAGAATCAGTCTGTGCCATGCGATATTTTTAGCACAAGTATGTCCTATATATTGTATAACCATACAAATTATTTGTTGTTTATCTGAAATTCGAAGCTCACCGGGCATGTCGTATTCTATCTGGCAACTCTATCCATCCACATGTAGGGAGATTCCGCATGTTTCGGTGTAGCTGGAGAGACGGGGGAAGAAAGGCAGAGTGGGCCGGGCGAGGTTGGGAGGCACGCAGACGTCAGATCTGGAAAGACCTGTGCCATGTGCGAGGATTTGTGTTTTATCCTGAAATGAACGAGGCGCCATTGGAGAGCTTTAACCACCAGGATGGGAACCACAGAGACAGCAGTTTTAAATGCGTTGCCGGGCGTGATGAAAGAGTTTTAGTTTCTATCGCTGCATGGCACATTACCCCAAATCTAGGGTCTTAAAACAATACACGTTAATGCGCAGCTTCTGTGGGTCAGGGATTCAGGAGCAACTTAGCGGGTGATTCTGACTCAGGGCTTCTTATGAGGCTGTGGACAAGATGCTGCTCAGGGTTGCAGGCACCTGCAGGCTCCCCCGGGGCTGGAGTATTTCCTTTCAAGGTGGCTCACTCACATGGGAAGGTGCTGCAGGCTGTCGGCAGGAGAACTCCATTCCTTGCCACATGGACTCTCCATAGTGCTACTTGAGTATACTCACAACATGGCAGCAGGCTCAGGATCCTAGAGAGAGTAGAGAGCTGGGCACACGCCCTTTGTGATCTTCACTTTGGAAGTCATGCACGGTTATTCTCATAATATCCTAGTGGTCACACACGTCAGCCCCGCTCAGTGCAGGCAGGTAAGTAAGAATATGCACACAAGGAGGTGGGATCATGGGGCCATCTTGGAGGCTGGCTGCCACAGGTGGGGAACTTCTGTGGCCACGGCTATGACCTTGGAGGTGGAGAACTATGGACTCATGGGAGAGTGAAGAAAGGCTTAGAGGAAAAGAGATATGGGAGGAGAGGGGAGACAAAGGGAAAGGAAAGGGGGAAGGTATGCTGGAAGGTCTGTAGCCCACCCACAGAGAACAAAGCCATCCCGTGAGGAATTAGACCTACCACCTTCTCTCCCAGACAGCTCAGCTTCGAAAATGACTGGGCACTCCAGAGAAGACCCCAGGGGCTTGGGGGGGCCCACGCTGGAGAGTGGGAGGGCAGTACCTCAGAGCCCAGCCTTCTGAGCTCAAGATTGACTTTCCTGGGTGGAACAGGAAATTAACATGCGTAAAGAGAAAAACAAGTGGTAATTATTCAAGGACACATGGTTTCAGTATTAATGAACAAGAGAGGCTCCAAAAAGGTAATATCATCTATCTATCTATCTATCTATCTATCATCTATCTATCTATCTATCTATCTATTATCTATATATCTAATCATCTATCTATCATCTATCAATCATCTGTGTATCTATCATCTATCTATCATCTGTTATCTATCATCCAATTATCTATCTCTATTCATTTATCCCATCCATCCATCCATCCATCCATCCATTTATCCATCCATCTATTATCTTCTCTCTTCTATTTTCTACCTACTTTTTCCCCCAAGGAGGCATAAACTTGTTAAATATGTTAAAAATGACACAGACATTTTAGCAAGTGTTTTCCTTTGAGAAAAGTTCAGATAGAAACTAACCTGTAAGACGAGCGCCCTCTGCTGCCGCGTGTAGGAAATAGATATTTTGCCTGGTGATAACCAAACAAAACACCTAAAAGGATGGTAGGCTGTTTGGCTACTGCCTACAATAAAAAAATAAAATTATATTCAAATAAGTAGCACCTTTCCCTCTTCAAATACCCATGAAATTTGTTCTGTCTTGTAGAAAGACAGGTTTATACATCTTTCAATTTGGTTTTATTCTTTCAGTAGTAATTTTCACGCAAATATAAGTGAAAACACAGAGACACTGGTTAACGACACAGTACCTAATCAGGCGCATGTCTTCTGAACTCTTAACTAAGTACCATAAATCCCTTACTAGGTGCGCAAATACAGAAGTCACCTCCAGGACTACCCCACCAGGAATAGCTCATCAAAGAAGGAAATGGCTTTGTGTACTCAGCGCACTCAGGAAGAAGTACTGACGTTCACTGCCAGCTCTGCGGGTCATTCCTAGGAAGAGGAGGGAGGGAGGGGCAGAAGGACAGACCAACAAATTGTTCTATGACAATCCCATGGCCTCAGTGACACAAAGAAAGAATGGATGCGTTTATTTGGCCTTCTGTACTAAGCAATATATTGAAGTAGATGGGTCTCAGCGCCTGATCTCACTCATACCTGGCTCATGGGGTCCCCACCTTCCATGCACTCTCCCCTGCTCTCCCCCCAGCTCCTGGGCTGTTCTGTGGCTTTTGGTATCAGCTTCTGAGCTCGAACCCTTCTCTGCTGCACCAGTTCTGGCTCGCTGTTTAACTCAGGACTTTGCAGCGCTGTTTTGTTGTTTGAGTTTTTGCATTGCAGGGTGTGGAGCCCAGGACATTGTGTAGGTTAGGCAGGTGCTCCGCCACCCAGTGCTCTTGTTCCTGAACGACTTGCAACTTCCCAGACTCTCCCAGGGTCAGTGTCATCCCAGCCTCTACCTTGGAAAAGGCAACCGGGCATTGCTACATCTGTGGGCGAGTTACCTACTTCCTCCGAGCCCCAGTTTCTTCACCTATAAAGTGGGAACAATAAAAGCATGTATTTCAGCTGGGCCTGGTGGCGCATACCTGTAATCCCAGGACTTGGGAGGCTGAGACAGGAGGATTGCAGGTTTGAGGCCAATCTCAGCAACTTAGTGAGACCCTGTTTCCAAATAAAAAACAAAAAGGGCTGGGGGTTTAGTTCTGAGGTAGAACACCTTTGGGTTCAATCCCCAGGACCAAAAAATAAAAAACAAAAGAATTATGAGAATTATAAGAATTGCAAAAATTATAGCTAATAAAGCACTTAAGATAAATGTCAACTGTTATAATATACTAATAAAATAATTATTAGGTGCTATGGAAATTTTCTGAGCAGAGGACAAATCTTAATAGATGACCATCTAATGACTATGACTAAGCCAGTAAGAGGAAGATTAAAAAAATCAAAAGAGGGGTGTTTTGTTCATAACAAACTAATTTTAAGAATACAAAAATATAAATCTAGAGATAGTATATCAGATGTCGACAATGGTTATCTTTGAAAGGGGGAATTTATAGGTGTCTTTTTTTCTTCCCCTATTTTTTCAAATTTTCTATAATGAATATATAGACTTTCTACAATGAGTATATCAATATGCTTTGATATCAGAAAAGTTAATGTTAAAAATCATCTTTCTTTTCAATAACTTTGTGTAGACAATTAATACATGATTATGTTCTTAATGTAAAATTTAAATGTCAGAGATAGGGCTGGCATGTAGCTCAGTGGCAAAGCACTCGCTTTGCAAGAGCAATGCCCTGGGTTCGATCCCCAGTGCCAAAAAGACAAAAAAAAAAAAAAAAGACCAAAAAAAAAAAAGTCAAGCTAAATGTCAGAGATAAAGCTAAAATTCCTCATGGACACATACACACTGCTGCCACGTCAGACTGTGTTGCTTTCCAGAGGTAAATCGCTGGTATTAGTTTTGTGTGCCTTTCTGTATATTTTTCTCTCCACTTATTGTTGCTGGCTCATTAATCAAGGGCAATCTGTGACATGATCAAACACACTTTATTTTCCTCCCATTGCTCTTTAGAACTTGTCCAGTGGGGGGTAATCATCTCTTGCCACTAGAGGCAAAACGGGATCATTGTCAAGGCTCTCTACTCAGTCGTAGGTAATATATACTTCTAAATTCACTTTATCATAAAACAACAGATCAGTTTGGAATTTTAAAATATCCAGTGTAAAGTACACAACAAACATGTCCTATATCGGAAGGAAAAAACTGAACCTAACTATGATCCAAACTCTAGACCAGTAGTTTTTAATGTTACTTGTATACTGGGAGCCTCTAAGAAGCTTTTAAAAATTCTGATTCCTAGCTGGGTGTGGTGGCGCATGCTTGTAATCCCAGTACTTGGGAGGCTGAGACCAGAGGATCCGGGTTCGAGGCCAGCCTCAGCTACTTAGTGAGGCCCTCTGCAACTTAGTGAGACCCTGTTTCAAAAACAAGGAATAAAAAACAGGGCTGGGGGTGTAGCTCAGAGGTAGAATGCCCTTGGGTTCAATCCCCAGTACCACAAAAAAACAAAAAACAAAACAAAACAAAAATTCTGATTCCTCAGTTTCATCCCCAGAGTCTATGATGTAATGGGCCTGGGATTTACTTGGGCTTCAGGATTTTTTTTTTTTTGCGGTACCGGGGATTGAACGCAGGGGTGTTCTACCTCTGTGCTACACCCCCGGCCCTATTTTTTATACTTTATTTTGAAACCGGGTCTCACGAAGTTGCGGAGGGCCTCACTAAGGAGAGAGAGAGAGAGAGAGAGAGAGAGAGAGAGAGAGAGCAAGCGAGCTGAGGCTGGCCGCGAACCTGGATCCTCTGGTCTCCGCCTCCCAAAGTACTGGGATTACAAGCGTGCACCACCACGCCCGGTTGGCTTCAGGATTTTTTAAGAGCCCCTAGAGGATTCCAGTGAGCCCTCTTTGATTAACCACTGCTCTACATCTAACACCAAAATGACATGAAGAACAGGGGATAGGATAGAAGATCATGTTAAATAACACCATAGAGATGCAATTGGCTATATCCAGATGCTGGGAACTGCTAGAGGACTAAGACCCCTTTTCTTTACAAAAAACTGTAAAGAAAAAATGGGGACGAGAGAAGAACCTATAGATTAAAAGTGACTTAGAAGAAATAGTAACTAATTACAATGGATAGGTGATTTTTTTTTTGCCTCCTCAGGTGAACAAATATCTGAAAAATATTATGTTCCAAAGAGGTAAATTTGAATATTCAGTAGGGATTTGATGATATTAAGTGATTATTTTAAATTTTGAGTGTGTGGTAATGATATTGGGTTATGGTTTTTAAAAAGTTTTTATTTTTCTGACAGGTTGCAATAGCTCTGAATAAACTCTCTCTGGACCATAAAATATCTGGGTGTTGCTTCAAAATAATCTGGGGGAGGGAGAAGTGGGTGAGATATAGATAAAAAAATAAAGATTGGTCATGAATTAACTGTTGAAGATGGGTGATAGGTACACACGGAATTCATTGTTCTATTCTCTGTTCTTTGTATGCTTTTAAATTTTCCAAAATAAGAAGGTTTTTGGAGTGTCCAGCACACGATATTAACAAACACTGTAGTATTCATTTAAAGATAGGACTTCTTTCTCCCACAAAAGTTGTAGTTAGTGGCTGTCTGTCTTTGAGTGTTATGGTTAGACAGAATGTCACCTGAAGAGGTCATGTATTAATATTCAGAGTTGATGTAGTTAAGTCATGAGGGTTGTAAACTCATCAGTGGGTAACTCCATTGTGATGGGTTTACTGGGTGGTAGCTTGGGCAGGTGGGGTGTGGCTGGAGCAGGTGGGTCCCTGGGGGTGTGGCCTTAGGGACTGCTTTTGTCTTTGAAGCCCCTTGCTTGCTCATGCTCTCTTGCTTCCAGCCTCCATGATGCGAGAGCAGAGCCCTTGCTCTCTCCCTCGCTCTGCTTCCCACCACCATGCTGTGAGCTCCACAGACCCAGCCTCACATGGACTGAACCTGGAATCTCCAAAAAACTGTGAGCAAATAAACCTTCCTTTCTGTAAGTCTGCTGACCTTCACTTCCAAAGCCAAGGCAGGAAGGAGGAAAGACGAGAGGACTGGACAGTTCTCACCTACTGGGTCTCCTGGGGCTCTCACCTGGTCGGTTTTACAGCTGGCTCTCCTTTGGGTTTCCTCAGTTTCCTTGGATTGTGGGTCGAATTCCCTAAAAGATATGTTGGAATCCTAGACCCCAGTACCTGGGAATGTGACTTTATTTGGTAAAAGGGTCTTTGCAGAGGCAATCAAGTTAAAATGAGGTCAAACTGGTTTAGGATGGGCCCCAAACCCAATGACTGGTATCTTTAGGGTATCCCTTTATAAAGGGAGCAACTTGAAGGCATAGAGGAGACACACAGGAAAAATAAGCCTGGGTGAAGATCAAGGCGGAGTCTGGAGTTATTCTACCACCAGCCGAGGAACACTGAGCATTGTTGGCAGCCATCAGAAGTTAGAAAGAGGCAAGGAGAGATTCTCCCTCGACAGTGGAGGGCCATGGCCCTGCTGACACTGGTTTTCCACTTGTAGTTTCTAGAACTGTGAGACGATACATTCCTTTTAAGCCTCATGTTGTGGTCCTTTGTTAGGCCAGTCCTAAGAGATGAGTATGCCTTGATTCAGACCTTCTCTGGGGATGCTCCCCTGCTGCTGGATGCAGTATTTGCTCCCTGAGCTGCCTGCAGTGAGGGCAGTCTGCTCGGCAGGACTTCCCAGCTGTCTCTCTCAGCTCTCCCGCATGGCGATCGCAGCCCAAGGAGCCCTCACCCATCCTGGACCTCACACACACTAACACAGGGGGCAGTAGCTCTCTGGCTCCCACACCAAGCACATAGCCAGCTGATTTCTACTTGAGATTTCCTGGGTGTGAATCACACCCTTGTCTGCTCTGTCCTCTTCTTTAATTACAGGGACCCTATATCAGGTTTTCCATCAGAGCCCCTCTGTCACACCTGTAGAGGATAACAGCAGTTCCCCTTCCCTGGAAACGTCCCCCAAAGATGTCTCTCGAATCCTCTCATTGCTCAGATCTTTCCATACCCTGGATCTAGCTGAGGGTTCCAGACCCAGGGGGTTCGGTGCTGACCATTTTCTTTGTAAATTATTCACATGGGGTGGACTCACAACCACTCTAGCAGCCGAAAGATGTCTCCATTAAACCTCACTCATTGTTTTGTGGGTTGTTTTCTTTTTTCCAGTGTAAGGAATGTCATACAATATGTGCTACAACTAACTTGTTTCATTCTCCAGTATGTCTGGAGACAGTGCATTTCATCTTTTAACTGTTACCTCCAATTCCCCAGGAAAGGTTTTGCATAGTTTATCCCATCTTTATCTTAGTGATGAATACTATGGTACTTCTAACGTGTGTGTGTGTGTGTGTGTGTGTGTGTGTGTGTGTGTGTTACTGGGGATTGAACCCAGGGGCATTCTACCTTCTAGCTACACCCCCAGCCCAATTTTACTTTTTTATTATTTTTTTGGCAGTACTGGGGATTGAACCCAGGGACATTCTATCTCTGGGCTATACCCCCAGACCTATTTTTTATTCTTTAGTTTGAAACAGGGTCTCACTAAGTTGTGGAGGGCCTCACAAAGTAGCTGAGGCTGGCTGTGAACCTGGATCCTCTGGTCTTAGCTTCCCAAGTACTGGGATTACAAGTGTGCACCACCACGCCCAGCTCTGATTTTATTTTTATTTTGAAACAGGATCTCACTAAGTTGTTGAGAGCCTTGCTAAATTGCTGAGGCTGGCCTAGAACTTGCAGTCCTCCTGGGATTACAGGCGTGCTCCACCACACCTAGTTTACTTATAACTTTTTATTTGTACAGTGTAGATGACCTGAAATCAACACTCATATTTTGTGGTACTCCACGCCCAGCTGCATAAAATCCCTCAAATGGGGTCTGCTCCTGCAGCCAAAAACTTGACACATACATGCTTGCTAATGTTAATTCTCAGTTATGGGCCGTGACTCTGCTTAGCCATAATCCATGGTCTCAGTTCCCCTGTTGGTAGAGCAGGTTCAGAAATTCTTGGTATTCGGCCCAATGGATTTACACACACACACACACACACACACACACACACACACACACACACACCCACCTTCATTAAGAGACTGTTTGAGACTGTGTTTCCTTCACTTTAAAATAGGGGTTTCTAGCTGGGCATGGTGTTACATGCCTGTAATCCCAGCAGTTGGGAGGCTGAGACAGAAGGATCACAGTTCGAGGACAGCCTCAGCAACTTAGCAAGAAATGCTGAGCAACTTGGCAAGACCCTGTTTCTAAATAAAAAATAAAAAGGGCTGGGGATGTAGCTCAGAGGTAGAATGCCCCTGGATTCAATTCCCATTACCAAAAAAAAAAAAAAAAATCAAATGAAATAATTTAAGGGATTATAGATGACTTTTAAGGTCTATTTTAGCCCAAAGACTGTATAGTCCTATGAACTCATATGCATGAAATGGTTAAGTGCTAAATAAAATGAGCCCCTAAACCCTAAAATCCTTGCAGATGACACGCTCACTCCCCTGGCTCCTTATTCTGCTAGTCAGCCATGGCACTAAGCCGTCTCTGTTCTGCCGGCTTGCTTTTGTTTCATCTTCCATTAATAGTAAATTGACATAAAATTGCAGTTCCTGAGAATTAGAGGCGTTGCCATGGAAACAGCCTCGCTCCATCCCTGTAAACATGAAGCTGTTGATGCTAATCTCTGAGATGCTGGTAAAAAGAAAAACAAAATAAATGTTACAGTAAGAATGACATTTTGTTTTCAGAGAGAGAAGAACATACCCTGAAGGTTGGCACTAAAGGTATGCATAATAAATAAATAAATTAATTAATTAATTAATAGGTTAATTAATTAATACAGGTATGCATAGCACACTTACCAAGATTTGGATGTACCCCAGACCTTAGGGTCTCCCTGATCCAGTGTGTGACAGGATGTGGCAAGACTGAAACATGGTGTTGGTACTGAGCCCCTGCAGGTATATGACAAAGATGTCTCAGGATTCATTGTGATTAACATAAAATAAACATACTTCATTGCAGGCCTATTGGTTGTAACTCAAAATGATCTTCTGTGGGGGCACAGTGAAATTATATTTCTTCTTTTCAAACCATCTCGTTTACTTTCAGAAATATTTCCTTTTCTTTCTTTCTTCTTTTCTTCCTGGTTTTATTGAGGTATCGTGTACATACAATAAAAATAATTCACTAAATATACTGTTTGATGGATTTTGATGATCGTATGCAGACATGTAACTTCCACCAACATCAAGATGCAAAATCGGTCCATCATTCCTTCTTGTTCCTTTGCAATACACGCCCTCTACCTTGCCCCCCACCCAGATAAACACGAATCTGCTTCCTTTCACCATAGTATAGCCTTCAGTAGAATAGTATGCATGTAGTCTTGTGTTTGACTTCTTTCACCTAAAATAATGTCTTTGATGCTCATCCATCTAGTTGTATATAGTATTGCGTTCCTTGCTCTGTGTAATGTTCCATAACGTGGATACACGACAATTGTTTTCACTTGTCAGTTCATAGAGATCTGTTGTTTCCAGGTTTTGTGGTTATTGACAATGCCGTTACATACAAGTGTTTGTATGGACATCTGCTGCTATTTCTCTTGAGTCGCTACTCTGTTGTAGAACAGGTGAGTTATGCAAGTGTGTAGGGTTTCTTAACTTTGTAATAAATAACTATACTGTTTTCCAAAATGACTTGAGCATTCTGCATTCCCACCAGCTATGTGGACATGAGAGTTTCAGTTGCTGCACGTCCTTGCCCACACTCAGCGTCGTCTCTTGTGTTGGGCCAGCACCAGTTGATAGACCACACTTGGAGCAGGACTGCTCTAAGCCATTCATAGGAATACTTTCTGTAATTAGAAAATACATATTAGCTGGGTATGGTGGCGCACACCTGTCATTTTAGTACTTGGGAGGCTGAAACAGGAGGATTGTGGGTTGTAAGCTTCAGCGACTTAGCGAGACCCTTAGCTAGTCAGACCCTGATTCAAAACAAAAAATAAAAAGGGCTGGGAGTGTATCTTGGAGGTAGAATGCCCCTGGGTTCAATGCCCAGTAACACACACACACACACACACACACACACACACACACACACACAAAACAAAAAAATAAAGAAAGATTTTCTGTAATCAGAAAAACAACTAGACATTCTGGTTATCTCCAACTAGAACAATAGATTCTGATGAAAACTATTTTGGATCAAGAAAAATGAAAATCACACAAATCTACCTCTATACCTTTTTATGAATTTTACTTTCAGTGCCAACATTCGGGTATACTTTTTGTTTGAGAAGCACTCTGGGATTCCTTTCTTTCCTAAATAATGGGGAAAAAAATGAATCCAATCCCAGCTCCGGCATGCCTCGTTGCCTGGAAAGCATGTCCGTTAGTGTCGTTTCTGGCCTCTTAAGCAGAGCTTGGTGAGCCAGAGGTAATGGTGGACACAGTCGGGCTCAGGACAGAGGCGGTGATGTATGTGCTGGATGGGGATACTAGGGTCATGAAGAGGCACCTTGAAAAAGACCAAGCAGTACATAATTAGGAACCAAGGAGGGTGGGACAGAGCCCCGAGGCAATGGCTGAAGCAACTCTTGCAGCTCAGCTCAGCTTCTCAGACCTTTGGCGGTGGGAGGGAGGCTACCCGCCATCCATCTGAGATGTCAGGGCAGCCTGTGAATTCTTCCATCTTCTGCCCCTTTACAAGGCCAATCGGAGCCTCTGCACAGTCAGGTAAATCCAGTGCCGCACAATTATGCGTGTGGTCTAAAATCCCGACCCAGCAGCCCCAGGGGCAGGTTGATTCGCTGCATCTTCGTGACGGATGAGCACATTAGGTTGGAATATTCGGAAGTGCATTAAAACATTCTTATCTCGGATCTCTTACAGAGGATGGGTCGGAACTGAGTAGGCTTATTTTGCTAAACAGTGCACAAGAAAGTCCATTAAGAGATTGATTCTCCAGGAAGAAATTGTACTCTGCAGAGAATAAAAACAACCTCAGAGTGTGGGAGGTTCTGCACCAACAACAAGGCCACTGTGCTAAGGGGCTATTCTAGGCAATTTATTCTGGAGTAGGATATAGTCATTAAAGACACATAAAGAATTAGACTCACAATAGAACAGAACACACTTTTTTTTCACAAAAAGTTGGGTTTTGGGAAGGTTTATGTTGAAGAGTTATTTTGGGTAAGAGAACCCTGTAAGAGTAATTTTGAATTTGGAAACTCTTCTCTTTTCCCCACTTTGATATAATTAGCCTGAAGTACACTTACAGTGGCTACAAGGATTAAAATGTACCTTTTAGGCAAAAATACCAGGTTAAAAAATTCCCAAGTTTGTCAATAGGGAAGGGAAGCACTATAGGATGCTTTGCATATTCTACATACATTAGCGATTCATTACATGGTCATCATTGGGTCTGCAAGTGTGCGGGACTCTCAAAAGGGTTGATTGAGGTGAAATATATATATATATATTGTATGTGTGGTACTGGGGATTGAACTCAGGGGCATTCTACCTCTGAGCTACACCCCTGTCCCTTATATAAAAATTTTCTTATTTTGAAACAGAGTCTAGCAAGGTTACCACGCACTGGCCGTGAACCTGCAATTTTCCTGTCTCAGCCTCCCAAGTACTGGGATTACTGGCATGTGTTACCGTGCCCGGCTATGATTTCATCTTTTTAACTTTTAAAAAAGTAGTCACCGACGGGCGTGGTGGTGCACGCTTGTAATCCCAGTACTTTGGGAGGCGGAGACTGGAGGATCCAGGTTCGTGGCCAGCTTCAGCGCGCGCTCCCTCTCTCTCTCCCTGTGTCTCTCTCTCTCTACCTAGTGAGGCCCTCCGCAACTTTGTGAGACCCGGTTTCAAAATAAAGTATAAAAAAATAGGGCTGGGGGTGTAGCGTGGAGGTAGAATGCCCCTGGGTTCAATCCCTGGTACTGCAAACAAAACAAAACAAAACAAAACAAAACAAAACAAAACAAAACAAAAGTAGTCACCAAGCTGGGTGTGGTGGCGCATACCTGTAATCCCAGTGCTTGGGAGGCTGAGACAGGAGGATTGCAGGTTCAAGGCCAGCCACAGCAACTTTGTGAGACCCTCAGCAACTTAGCAAGACTTTGTTTCAAAAAATAAAAAAACTTAAAAGGGCTGGGAGTGTAGCTTGAAGATAGAATGCCCTGAATTCAATCCCCAGTACCAAAACAAACAAACAAAAAAAACCTAAAAAAATTTTCAAAAGAAATAATTTAAGTATGCAAAGGAAATGACTGGATCAAGAAGTGGGCAACTGAAATGAATAGACACTTCACGAAAGAAGAGATACAAATGGCCAATAGGTACATGAAAAAATGTTCAATATCATTAGCAATCAGGGAGATGCAAATCAAAACTACTCTAAGATTTCATCTGACCCCAATTAGAATGGCAAGCATTAAGAAGTCTAACAACAACAAATGTTGGCGAGGATGT
>PVJS01039257.1:0-18992 GCA_004027185.1 Glis glis
AATTTTAAATCAATACTCATAAGGAGTAGGTTAATATTATTCCTTTTTGTGATGTTTTTAAAATTTTCTGTTATGCTAGCTTCATTAAATGATTTGAGAAACTGTCCTTCTTTTTATTTGTTCCAATTATATAAGTAGTGTGGAAATTTCTTGTCCTTTTTATGCTTAAAATAACTCATCCATAAACCGAGTATAAAATCTTTTCTGGAAATGGGGTTTTGTTTGTTTGTTTGTTTGTTGTTTAAAATATTTACTATTTCTTTCAGGGCTGTAGGTCTAGCTACATTTCCCACTTCTTTCTTGAGTCAATTTTATTCATTTCCATTTTCCTTGAAAAGCAGTCATTCCACCCAGATTTTCAAATTCATTTACATTTCATTGTAACATTATCCATTGATAATTCTTTTAAAATACCCTCTAATTCCATAGTTCAGATTCATTTTCCATTCCAAATTTTGCTTATTTTCTTATATTTTCTAGAGGTTTGTTCATCTCAGTGGTCTGTTGAAAGAACCAGGTCTTGGATGAGGCTATCAGTTTCTATTGGGCCTAGGTTTTTCTAGTTCAATTTATGACTTTTCTTTTTTAAGTCCTTCCTCCTGCTTCCCTTGGGTTTTTTCGTTGTCCTTCTCCTCCTAATGCTTGCGTTCAATGCTTATTTTATTTATTTTCGCTTCTTACTTGTTTAATGACTAAAGCATTCAAGATAATTATTTTCCTGAACCTCGCTTTAGCTTATCCTCTAAAATCGAACATGTTGCAATTCATTTCTGCTTTCTTTGAAATGGTTTATATCCACAGCTGAGTTTGTAGGAGAGAGTGTTTATGGTAGCTTTTAAAAATAAATGTTTCTGAGATTGTTTTAAATTAAAAATAGGTTCATTATAGCAAACAAAAAGAAGGGGGAAATCAACCAGAATTCTATCACTCAGGTGGTTGTATACATGTGGGCTTCCAATCTTCTGTCCATATGGTTGCTTCCTTCCTATCCTCTTTAAAAATTATATTATCTCTTTTGTGTTAAAAGCCAGTTTCTTTTCTAGACAAAAGTGTGATTACTAGGACCTCTTGCTACGTTTGGGGCATTGTGGCCTTTAGGGGTCCTATAGTAACTTGTATGAACATGGAGACTGTCAGGCAAACTTGGATGTTATTGATTCTTTTTTTCCCTCCCTTATGAGAGACAGAAAGAGGAAGGGTGATGAAGATTTCATGTAAAAAAATATTGCCTTGCCGGGCGTGGTGGCGCACGCCTGTAATCTTAGTACTTGGAAGACTGAGACAGTAAGATTCCCAGTCAGCCTCAGCAATTTAGTGAGGCCCTCTGTAACTTAGTAAGACCCTGTTTCAAAAAATAAAATAAATTAGGACTAGGGGTATAGCTCAGAGGTAGAACCCCCCTGGGTTCAATCACCAGTATCACACACAGAAAACAAAAAATTGCCTCTCCTCTATCTCCTTTTGTTTTATTTTACTTTATTTTGGTACTGGGGATTGAACCCAGGGGCATTCTACCTCTGAACTACACCCCAGCCTTTATTTATTTATTTATTTATTTATTTATTTATTTATTTATTTCTGTGGTACTGGGGATTGAATATAGGGCCATCTAGCTCTGAACTACACCCCCAGCCCTATTTTCTATCTTATTTTGAAACAGGGTCTCACTAAATTGCAGAGAGCCTCACTAAGTTGCTGAGACTGGCCTCAAACCTGCCATCCTCCTGTCTCAGCCTTCCAAGTACTGGGATTACAGGCCTGTGCCACCACACCCAGCTTCCATCTCCTTTAAAAAACTGCCCCTCCCATCAAGCTTGAAGACAATGGAAATAAGAAAAGGTTCCTTGTGTCCTCTAGTCTAGGGCCCCTGCCTCCTCCCAGCGCCCATCCTTCTCCAACTGGAGAAATCACATTGCTTCTTCTGAGCCTCACTTTCTTTGTCTGTAAAATGGGGGCAATACTAGTCCCTGTCTCACAAGGTAACTATGAGTTTTATTTTATTTTATTTTATTTTATTTTATTTTATTTTATTTTATTTTATTTTATAATATTTTATTTTGGGCAGTACCGGGGATTGAACCAGGGGCATTCTACCTCTGGGCTACACCCTCAGCCCTATTTTTTATTCTTTATTTTGAAACAGGGTCTTACTAAGTTGCGGAGGGCCTCACTAAGTAGCTGAGGCTGGCCGCAAACCTGTGATCCTCCTGTCTCAGCCTCCCAAGTACTGGGATTACAAGTGTGTGCCACCATGCCCGGCTTAACTATGATAGTATACATAAAGCTCTTTGCAGGGAGCCTAGCACACAGTTAATACTCACTAAATGATAGCTGTTGTTGCTGTTACTCCTGTTTCCTTTCCAAAGCAGCAGACGAATAAGGAACCTGCTTCTCAGCTGAGGCTCGGGGGGACCTCGATGTGTGCTACTCATCTGCAGTTTTACAAAAGCAATTAAAGCTTGCCTGTGTTCCTGAGTCTCTGGATCGTCCTTCAAGCCGGAGCTGCCCTATTGAGAGCGGAAGCCAGTGCCCTTCTGTGCGTTCCAGTGCTGTTTATTATGCCAGAGAGGCTGCTCAGACTCATTACGGCTGCGGCATACAGGCCCCCAGGGGCCGGAGTGGAGCCGGATAATTACCAACAGATCCCTAATAGGTATGGCCTCAGTGGAAACAAGTCAATCAGGAACGCGGTGCTTATGTCTAAACTATTCCAATCCACGCTCGGGGCACAGGAGACTGCTAATGAGGGCCACACTTCTGAAGCCAAGAGCCCTGGCCACCAGCTCCACCCTTGAGAGCTCTAGAAACGTCCTCTGAACCCCCCGAAGGCTGCCATTGGGGTGACCTGAGAGGCCACTTGGCTTGTCTGGATGTCAGACTCTTCTGTGTCCAGGACCTGCCCTGCCTTTGCTAGTAAATCTCTGCATTTGTTTGTTTGTTTGTTTGTTCTGGGGTTTGAACTCAGGGACATTCTACCTCTGAGCTACATGCCAAGTCCTTTGTATTTTGAAACAGACTCTCACTAAGTTACTGAGGGCCTCACTAAATTGTTGAGCCTGGCCTTGAACCTGTGGTCCTCCAGTCTCAGCCTCCCAAGTACTGGGATTACAGGCATATGCCACCACACCTGGCTCAAAACTCTGGTTCTTTTATTTTATTTATTTTTTATTTATTTATTTATTTTGCGGTACTGGGGATTGAACCCAGGGGCGTTTTACTTCCAAGCTACACCTTCAGCCCTATTTTTTATACTTTATTTTGAAACCGGGTCTCATGAAGTTGCAGAGGACCTCACCAAGTAGCTGAGCCTAGCCGCGAACCCAGATCCTCCAGTCTCTGCCTCCCAAGTACTGGGATTACAAGCGTGCGCCACCACACCCGGCCTCTGGTTCTTTTAAAAATGCGATATTGCAATCTCCTTGACAAGCCTCCCTCCACGCTCCTCTCCCTCCATCCCCTGCTCAGCTCCATTTCCCCTTCATTCTTATCCCATGTTTAAAATCAGCAGTAACTTCTAGAAGCCACCTGCTGTGGTTTGGATCTGGATTGTACCCCAGAGGCTCGCGTGTTGAAGGTTTGGTCCCTGACGCAGAAATGTGCGTCAGGTGGGGCTTTGGGGAAGCGACTGGATCATAGGGGTTCTGACCTCCTCGGTGGAGTAAGCACGGATCGCTGAATGGACTACAGGAGGTGGTGGAAACTAGGTAGTGGGACATGGATGGAGGAAGAAGGTCACTGGGGGTGTGTCCCAGCCTCTCTCTCTCTCTCTCTCTCTCTCTCTCTCTCCCTCCCTCTGCTTCCCATTGCCATGAGCTGAACAGCTCTCCTCTGCCACGCCCTTCCGCCATGCTGTTCTGCCTCACCGCAGGCCCAGAGCAGTGGAGCCAGCCCACCATGGACTGAGATCTCTAAAACATGAGCCCAAATCAGTCTCTCCTCTTCTAAGTTGTTTTGCTCAGGTATTTGTCACAGCAACAAAAAGCTGACAAACGCAGCACCTCGCCTCTGCCCACTAATTCTCTCGGGACCTCACATTGCCCTGATGGAAGGTGGCTTTACTTCTCACGCTTATTATCCAAACAGCACGCAGACCTGCAATTTAACCTAAAACCATGGTTGATTAGAATTCCCAAGAGACTGCCCCTCAGAAGTACGCGTTCCAGTCCACAAATGAGGTGCAAGAAACAGCCTTCTCGATGGTTCAGTAGCTGATCTTCATTGATCTCCTAAGCCCCGTTTCCTTTGGTGGTAGAGACACCACCTCAGCAGTTCCGGGAGGCCCCATGGTTCCCTGAGTGGGTAGGGGACACACATTCTGGTAGCAGAGGGCTACATGCCAGACAGTGAACTGGTCCTTTATCCCTGGCCCCTCCCATGGTGGCATCGCCCAGCCTACACTGTTCCTACCCTGTCTTAGCTCCCACCCATCATCCACCAGGGCCCCTGCCAAGGTCTGCTTATCCCCACAGCAAAGCCACACCACGGCCAGTCACCCAACTATTTCCAAACCCTTCTCTCCAGAGAGCAAACAGTCGCCTGCTTTTCTGTTGTGCCATTCGTCTTCTGAAGCACTAAAACATACCGACTTGGTGGACAGGGAGAGCCATGAGCTGTGGGGAAAGTCCTTGGTTAGCATCTAGAATGATCGTTCCCCACTGAGTGTTACAAAAGGAGAAATGGAAGATGGTATAAGGTCGGTTGGTAAAGCCATCCCCCAGAGGAAGACCCTCTTACCCTCTTACCTGCCCGGGAAGCATCCGTAACACAGGTACAACGGTTCTGCGTGCGGCTGTTCCTCCTGGCAGTGTGAATCAGTAAAGGAGAAACTGGCGAGGTGATAACCGCTGCTGAGGAAGCTTCCTCTGGGCTCAGGGACCATTGGTGGCTTTCTTCGTTCTAAATTCCAGGGAAACAAAAGAATGCCTATGAGAAGGGGTGCGTGGTCCCACGGAGGGAAATAAGCAGCAAGGTTTGTTATCCCTCCCTAAGGCTGTGGGTGCACCTGTGATTGTGTGTCACCCAGGTAACAGTTGTGTCCACCATGGTGGCTGCCCACACCTGCTTCCCACCCACGATTTGCTTTTGGAACAAGCTGTTTGTCAAGTCCTGCAAGCAATGTGAGCTCCTGAGCAAATCCAGAGGCGGCCAGTGTCGCTCCGGCTTCTGTCAGTGTGCTAGCCTGAGGTGGAAACTTGAAGGCAGCACAGGAGACATCTTGGCCACCTTACAAAATGCAAACAGGTTAGATCCTCCATCCTCAGGATCTTTCTCATCCCCACATTCTCCTGAACTTCTTTCTCATCCACAGTTCCAAACTAAGCCCCGGCCATCTGACCACATCTCCCTCCAGCCTCATCTCTGACATCTGAGACCTTCTGGACACACCCCGACAGCTGGGGTAACTGCAGTGTCGATGAGGACGACCTGTCCAACAAAGACCCCCAGCCCCTGGACTCCAAGTATACACACACACACACACACACACACACACACACACACACACACACTGGGGATTGAACCCAGGGGCATTCTACCTCTGAGCTACACCCCCAGCCCTATTTTTTTTAATTTTTTATTTTTAAACAGGGTCTCACTAAGTAGCTGAGGCTGGCCTTGAACCTGTGATCCTCCTGCCTCAGTCTCCCACGTACTGGGATGACAGGTGTGCACCACCACGCCCAGCTGACTCTACAACTATGATGTCTCCCCACCCCTATCTGAGCAGTACCTGGAACTTCTTGGCCCCACCACATAAATGCAAATTTCTCTGGCTGCAAACTCTTGCCCTCCCACCACTCCCACGCTTCAGTGACATCGAGACCCTCAGGCTCTTGTCTTCTCCTTTTCCCCATCTGGGAACTTCTTCTTAGCTTCCCATTCTCACCAGCCCAGTTCCCCGACCCCTCATTTCAACGACTTGCTTCCCACCCACACTCTCAATCCCCTCGTTCCTCTGCCACTACTTGCCTAACCCAGAACTCGTCCAGGCTGCTGAAAGCCACCGCAGACTCACACGCCAGTCAGCCCACTGTCATGACAAACGCATCATCTCCAACATCGGCTCCACTCCCAGCCTGCCTAGGGATCATTTAAAGAAGGAAGTCAAGTATAGATGTGTTTTGGCTTCATTGTCAAACTCGATCAAGCCTTTCAGCTCCACTGAGATGTTGATGCTTGTACCTGGGAGGACCCGAGACAAAGGTGAGGCCTCTGGGTAGCACAGAGCTTCTGTGTTAACAGATTCTGTAGCTCAAGCTCTGCCGCCATTATTCCACGTAACAAACCACCTCGCTTGCCCTATGTGCAGTTCCAGAGGATCCTGGAATTGATTCCTCACCACCAAATGCAGACCGCAGTGGACTGTCCCAGGTCACATTCCTGGAAGCAAGAATTGATGAGCCGCCCCTCTACCCAGATGTCTATCCCTGGTCCAGGTAGCCCTGGGAAGGCTGGCATGTTGATGGGGAGAAGTTTCCAGTAGGAGGGCAGGTGACGAGCCAAGGCCTTGGAGATGGGGGACTTGCAGTCGGAGCATGGCGCTGATGCTCCTATGTGCAATGCTTGGAGCGACCTCTTTCCTGTCTTGGGTTTTCTGGCTTCCTCCTGTGTAGAACGAAGTCATCCCACCTCGCGGGCGGAGGGAGGGGTGTGCACCTAGTAGATGTGCCAGGGTCTAAGAGTCAGTGTGGGAAAGGACACTTGCCTTATCTCTTTTTTTAATATACTTTTATTGGCGCACTGTAACCGTACATCATATTGAGGTTTAGTGTGATAGAAACACACGCGCACACAGGGCCTGGTGCATCTCCCTCTGGAGCCTGCGCCGCTCCCTCCCTCCCCATTCATGATATTGAAGTTGTATTGCTAGCATCACAAATGTACACAGGATTGTTTGAAATGCTTCTGTCATCAGGTCTCCCCTTTCCCCTCCCCACTTCCCTCCCCAAGTTTCCCTCCTCTATTCTACTGGTCTCTCTCCTCATTTATCTGAAGTCTTTTTGTTACCCTCTAGCTTCCACATATGAGTGAAAATATATGACCCTTCACTTTCTGAGACTGGCTAAACTCACTTAGCATAATATTTGCTAGTTCCATCCATTTTCCTGCAAATGATATGGTCTTCTTTATGGCTGAGTAAAATTCCATTGTGTGTATATACCACAATTTCATAACCCATTCATCTGTGGATGGACAGACACCTAGGCTGCTTCACTATAATAGTCTGACTTCTGTTCCTTTGGAAAGGTACCCAGGAGTGGTATAGCTGGGTTCTATCTCTTTTAATCCCCAAACAACCCTATCCAGTAGAAACTAATATCACCTTCATATGACAGTTGGGGAAACTGAGGCACAGCACGATTAAGCAGCATACTCAAACTCACAGTAAGTAATTCAGTTGGGACCCAGACGGGAAGCTCTTTCCATTGAAAGCTGTGTTCTGTGTCCCCATGCCTCTTATCTATGTCACAGTAGTCCATGTGCCCAGGAAACAAATAGGGTTATAAAATAAAAAGGCTTGAGAAATACCGGAACCATCAACATTTCTTCCAGTGCGACATCTTCCCTTACACTTACATTTTGTCCTGTTAATCATTTTGAGCTATTGGGGGCCTGGTAACTGATAGTGAACTGGATGTAAACCAAAGGCCTCAAGGAGACAGAATGGTTCACATGACATCTCTCCCCACCCCGAGGGACGATCTCATATCATATAATACAAGGGTGAAAAGACACCTTCATCCCTTTCTATTAATACCATTCAGTGGGAATTTTAAAGAAGCAGAACTTCGTCAGCTGCTGTGGCTGGAAGAGCTGCCAAAGGCCTTGATGTCTGTGACCCGAGAGCTCCGGGAGGCTGGGCCTACAGAGAGGGTGCAGGGCCTGCCCGCTGGACTGTGGAGCGCTCCCGTTAGCTGAGCCCTGTGCTCATTAGCACAGTCCCTGAGGAGGGAGGGCAGAGGTCCGGGTCGGCCCAGGCAGGGTTCTGCCCTCCCTGTGGATCACGGTCCAGGGACCAGGCTTCACGGGTCTCAAGTGTGCGTTTGAATTTCTCGGTCTGTGCTGTCATCCTGTCTTGAATACAGATGAGCCCTCTTGAAATGCAGCCGCTGCTTCAGGGGAGGGACCGGCTGGAGCCTGATGTCTGCCAGGGGAGGAGGGAGACTCCCTCTGCCCAGGGGCTCTCAGCTGGGGTTCCCCCAAACTGAAACATGCATAAGGCATCAGCAATAGGGGTGCACACAAAACTGGTGGAAACTGTAATCTTTTACAATAGCTGTGCTCATGTATAGCACTTACTGTGTTCTAGGCACTGTTCTGAGCATTTTAAAAATATGAACTCATTTGGTGTGTGTCCCTTCACTTCCTGAGACTGGCCAATCTCGCTTAGCATATTTACTAGTTCCGTCCTTTTGCTGAGAATGACATCATTTTGTTCTTCTTTAAATTGGTGTTCTTCTTTAGACGATGCTTTAAATTACACAACTCATTTTTATCATGATTTCACAGGTGAGAAAACTAAGGCACAGAGAAGTTAAAGAACTTTTCTTAAGTTAAATAATTAGTGGGGCTGGGATTTTAATCCAAACAAATCATGATTGTATCTGTTAGCTCTTGCTGTGTAACAAGCCATCCCAAATGTAACAGCTTAATACAGTAGATGTTTATTATTTCTCATAGTGATGAGGATCGAAAGGCTGGGTGTTCTGGTCTAGGTCAGTTGAGCTGATCTCTGCAGTCAGCTGACAGCTCTCTCAGAGCTGGGTGGCCCAGGGTGGCCACAACCACATCTAATGTTGGCTCCAGGTCAGCAGGGTGGATAGAAATGACTGGTTAAGTGTCCTTCATCATCCGGCAGGACAAACTGGATTTCTTCACAGAGAGGTAGTCACAAGGGTCTTAAATGGACAAGAGAGGAATGATCCCAATGAGTAAGTGTTTTTGAAAGGCTTAGCTAATGTCCTGCTATGGTTTGGATATAATTTGAGGGTGTCCCCCAAGGGTTCATCTGCTGAAATTTAATACCCATTGTGAGATATTATGAGGGTGGAAATTTAATCAGACTATGGTGTTTAGAAGTGGAGCTTTTGGGAGGTAACTGGGATTAGATAAAGTCATCAGGTTGGAGTCCCCGTGATTGAATAATGATGGTTTTGTAAGAAGAGAGAAGGACCAGAAGAGACACACATGCACACTCCCTGTCTCTTGCCATGTGATGCCCTGCACCACTTTGGGACTCTGCCAGCAAGAAGGCCAACACCAGTTGTGGGTCCTTGAACCTCCAGAACTCTGACCTAAATAAACCTGTTTTATTTATAAAGTTATCCGGCCCCCATTACTTTGTTTTAGTAATGCAAAGTGGACAAATATATGTCATAGTAGCTGATGGTCCAGGGGCAAAGCAAGGTAGAAGGCCAGTCCAGAATCTGTATGGGGGCAGACTACCTGAGGAATAGTTAGGAATAATTTGGGGCTATCTTCACAGTCTCCACAAAACTCCTAGCTCTGAACTGCTCATTTATCTGCCTGGTGGGCTTCTGAGGGTCTTAACCCAATTTTGGTTCTTAAGGAAACCCAGAGCAGAAATAGCTGAGAGGAAAATCTTAGAGCCAAGAGGGACCAGATCCTTGTCATCCATGCCCAGGTCATCCCTGCCCTTCTCCCACTGGCTGTCCAAGCAACACCCCCACCGCGGCTGAGTGGAGACAAAGTCTGAGCATCTGTGGGATGGGAAAGAAAATGGACTGATGTTCAGAGAACTTGGGCAGATCACCTCCTATCTCTGGGCCTCGGTGCTATACAATAGCCCCACTCATTCAGTAGTCATTTACTGAGTCCCCACTGGGTGCCAGGCACCTCAGTGAACAACTGTGAAAATAGACACAGTCCTTGCCCTCATGAAGCACACAGCATAACACAATGGGATAAGGAGATGTTAATCAAATAATCTCAGTAATGAGCATATAATCACAGACTGAGATGAATGCCCTGAAGGACCCAAGCTCAGTCCTATGAGAGTTTACTACTCTCCCAACACTGCCCATGAGAGGGGGAGATGAAGGAAGGTCTCCCTCAGCTGAAGGCCAGTTGAGAGGAAGCTAATTGGGAGGACAAAGAGAAGGACATTGAATGCAGAGTTACTGGGGATGTTTTCCATAGATCTCTTGCACATCTGCATGCCTGAAAGCAGAGGTCCTGCTGGCCTTTGTCCTGGGCTATCTTTTCAAGGATACTTACACAGCAAACATGTGATAGTTGGTCTGGTTTGTCAACTTGACCCACCTAAGATTATGTGACTTTGGTTGTGTAACAGCAGATTGAATCAGAAGTCGTGCCCTAAATGTGGATAGCAGGGTTCTGATAGGTGCAGGACTTAGATTAAAGAAGGAGAAAGCCGTGTAGAGGGAGCCGCGACTCTTCCTGAAGAAAACGCATCTGCTCTCGTCTGAGATCGTCGGTCTCCAACTTTGCCGTTTCCTTGAAAAGCTTCTTGATCTTCTGCTCTCGTCTGAGATTGTCGGCCTCCAGCCTTTGAACTGAAACTTCACCATCGTTTCTCCAAAGAGCTTCCTGATCTTCACATCTTGGACTGGACTGAATTGGTGGTTGCTTCAATCCTAAGGCTCCAGCTCTTAGATCGCCCGACCAGCTACTGATTCCTCTGATTCTTCACGTGCAGTCAGAACTCAGGACTACATTATGAGCTGATCTAATAAACCCCTTCTTTATATATATTCATTCTGTGAATTCTGTTAATCTAGTGAACCCTGACCAATACAAAACAGCCTTGGAAGGCAATGTCTCCCTCCGGAACAACAGGTAGCATGCTCACTGTCCAGGACTGGAGATTCAGGTTCCCTCCACTTGGAGTTCCTCTCCTTTGATGTAGCCCACTGGGGCACATGCGTCATCTGGCCCTCCGTACGTCACACTGTGGGAACTGACACAATAAAAGGATGCCACCCTGGACTCCATATTGCTGTGCATAATAAACTACCCAGGCTCTCTGGCCCAGGAGGCTCACATCTTCTGCAGCATCCATGAAGATGCAGTCAGCTAACAGGTGAGCTTGCAAAGAAGGCCAAATGCAGAGCCTTCCCAGTTCTTGATACTTTGATACCAAAAATGACATAAAAACTAAAGTATGGAGAATGGCTGAAGTAAGAAGAGGGAGGGAGGGAAGAGAGTTCTAGGGAGACAACATGAGAAAAGGCTTGAGGCCGGCAGAGAGCAAGGACACGTGGAACACAACGCATTCAATCTGGCAGGAGAAGGAAACCTGGTGAAGAAGGATGGAGGGAGGTGAGACCAGAGGAAAGGGGAGGGCGGGAAGATGGCATTCAGCCATGTTAGCAGGGAGACTTTATCCCAAAGGCAAGCGGAAGCCACATAAGGCACGCATCCACTGAGGGACATTCTAAGCAGACTAGACTTGAAATCCATCGAGGGAAACTTCGAATGCCCTCCATCGCCCTGTATCCTCTAGAACCTTTTCTACCTCGACAACCCCCATCGAATACTTGGGTTGCAGCACAGGTTGGCATAGCAACTGATGATGTGGCTGTCTTTACCATGGTTTTATTTTTATCGTGTCTTGACTGCCAAGCTTGCCCCAAGTGTCTGGACCGTCATGGGATGCTGGATGGGGAAGTGGGGTGGAGGACCGGCTTCCATCTGGCTGGGGAGCGGACAGCAAGGAGAGGTCATTTCTTTTGGGAGAATGAGACCCTTGAACGGTTCTTTCTGACCTGACAGGTAACTACTGCTGGCAGTGATTCCTTTATTCCTCAAGATACATGCTGAGAGACATCACAACTGGGACTTCAGGAGTTAATTCCTCTTATTTGAGTATATATGATATATTCAGTATACTCAAGTGTATGCAGTATAGAGTCAGGCTACCTGGCTCTAAATTCTGGCTTATGACTTCAGGAAAATTAACCAATCACTCTGCACCTCCATTTTCTCTACTCGACAAATAGGACCTAGTTCATAGAGTGGTTGTGAAGATTAAATGTAAATTATGCATGTAAAAGTGTTTAGATCAGTGTGGCACACTGTGTGCATTCAATAAGTATTCACTATCATTATCATAACTCATTTGAAATGTACCTTCTCACAACTTAAAATATTTACATCAAAAACTTAAAACATTTACATCATTACCACCAGAGCAGGCACGGTGCAGCAAATTGAGTATATGTAGTCACTGCATCATTCTAAAAGAAACTCCCTCTTAGAATTGGTTGAAACCATTACACATTAATATTCAAAACATGTCAAAATACCATTTAAGGGCCTTACATAAATGCAATTTGTTGATAATTCCAAATTACTTGCCAAGTTTCCCTCTTGGAGTAGGGTTCCAGATTTGCCCCTGAGAGGGTCCCAGTCAACCCCGAACATGAGAGATAACAAATTATCGTTTGAAGCCACTGTTTGAGGGCTGTTTGTTACTTAGGAATAGACAACTGATATAGGCCATAAGCAAATCCCTCAGCGCACCCCCAGAGGTTCTGACTCATTAAGAAATAGGGTCTTAGTAGCTACTGTCACCTTGTGTCCCCAGGTGGCTATAATTCACATGGTTCCCACAGATGTCTCCACACCTTTCATGATGATGAGAATCACCGGCAAATTCCTGCGCCCCAACCCTGACCTTGTGGCTCAGAACGTTGAAAGAAGAGACCCTGGACTTATGAGGCTAAATAGACAAATGAACAGTGGCCAGGCCATAGATAAAAATAGAACTCTGGCCCATTTGATCTGCAGCAACCAGCCAGGAAGCTAAACCACCACCCTACAGCAGTCAGCCCCCAAAGGACCGCGACTTAACCAATAACTGACACTTCCCTAGTTGTTGGCCCTCCTTCCAACATAGGACCAACTAGAGAAAGCCAAATACTTCTAACCAATCACATGGAATGGCCACTACTTTTTAGTTGCCTCTAGCTTCCCCAGACCAATGGCCTCCATCGGAGCATGCCTGAATCCTCCCCTTTCCACCGGAAAGCTTTCCCATGCCTCTGCCTGCCTTTGAGTCTCTGCCAAGTGAAGACGATGATGGCCACCTTCCTTGCTAGACCAAGCTCTGAAAAAAGACGCTTTGACTTTTTTGGGTGGTCTTTGTTTATTTCCACAGAATTTATATATTTGACAAGAGCAGGTGATTT
Source organism: Glis glis (assembly GCA_004027185.1). Taxonomy (NCBI): domain Eukaryota; kingdom Metazoa; phylum Chordata; class Mammalia; order Rodentia; family Gliridae; genus Glis; species Glis glis. The sequence continues at coordinate 13,173 of PVJS01039257.1, forward strand.
TACCATCAGGGAAATCTGGAAAGCATCATGCCAGACCCTCGATACTCAAAGTGTGGTCCCCAGACCAGCAGCACTAGCATCACTCGGGAGCTTGTTGGAAGTGGAAAATCTCAGTCCTTACCCCAGAACTACTGATGTGTGTGTGTGTCTGTGTGTGTGTGTGTGTGTGTGTGTGTGTGTGTTACTGGGGATTGGACCCAGTGGCATTCTACCTCTGAGCTACACCCCCAACCCTATTTTATTCTATTTTTTTATTTTGAAACAGGGTCTCACTAAGTTGCAGAGGGCCTCGCTAAGTTGCTGATGATGTTCTCAAATCTGTGGTCCTCCTGTCTCCGCCTCCCAAGTATTTGGATTGTGGCCATGGGCCACCACACCTGTCTGACCTACTAATTTTTAACAAGACCCTGAGTTGATCCTCCAGCCCATCAAAGAGTGGAAAGCTCTGACCAGGAAGTAGCATTGATCCAAGCCAGCCAGGTCTCAACCCTGGCTACACACTGGAATCCTCTGGGGGCTGATTTGTTGGTCCTGAGTCGGGCTTGTGTGTGCGTGAGTGGTCTTAAAAGCTCCCCAGGCAATTCTCATAGGCAGCCAGTGTTAAGAAGCACTGATCTAGCATGATAGTTCTCGAACTTTGGTATGCGTTAGAATTATCTGAAGACATGACCAGGTATACAGAGGTCCAGACTTGATGAAGAAGGATGGGCCTGAGCTCTGGCTGTTTTACCAAGTCCCCAGGTGACTTTGAAGGTGACCAAAGCATTAGAGCTATTGACCTAGGAGAACCATCTTAAGCATAAGAATCCTGGGGAACCCCTCATACAGTTCTATTTTCTTTCTAAGCTCGTCTCCTTCCTCAATCCTACTTGGCCAGCACTGCGCTTCTCTTAAAGCTCAAGAAAACATCAGAACTGGAAGGATCCAAGGGTAACTTTGAGCACAGTAATTAGGGATTGGCCAGCCAAATCCAGCTCATAGCTCTGTGTGTGTGTGTGTGTGTGTGTGTGTGTGTGTGTGTGTGTGTGTGTGTTATCAGTTTTTTGTTTTGTTTTGTTGTACTTTTAAGGACTGGACCCATTGCCAACATTTTTAAAAGAGATTTTGCATAAAAATCTGGATTTCCAGATTCTCCTGGAAAACCAAGAGATTTAGCAACAACAGACTCACATTCCTAAATGGCATCCATTGGCGGGAACTGCCCTTACAATGGGGCATGAGCTCACTAGTTGGCCAGTCCCTGCCTGACCCGCAGCTCTCATTTGGCTACCTGTCTGGCTTTGTAGCATCCAGGCTATGGAACCTTCATCTAGAGAGAATCTAACCCCTCCTTTTGTAGGTGAAAAAAACAAGCCCAACCATCCAGCAAGGAAGCCATTTGCTTAGTCCTTGAATTATGGCCAATGCTAGAATTCGGAGTCAAAATCTTAACTGCTTCCTGCTTGAGGGAGGTTAAGGATTTTATTGCGTTAGCTTCACCCTTTCTGAGACCCCACATCCCCATCAGATGCCAAAGACTAGATTTGCCCTGTTTCCACTTAGAATCCTGGGCAAAGCACCTTAGAAATCCAGGCAATCTCCGCTCTTGGCCTTGCGGCTGTCACCTACTCACACACAGCCACACAGCGATTTCCTTAACCTCTCTGCACCTCAACAAACTCATCTTCATGATGATAATAACAACAGTGCTGGTGTATAGAGTAGCTTTGAGAGTTAAATTAAGTTGTATCTATAAAATATCATTCTGGATCTTGAGACATAGGAAGGGCTCCATCAGTGAGCACTAAATACCATTAGTGATTAATTAGTGATTATTTTCTCAATATGTATGCTTGCCTGGAACACCCACCACTGTCCAGATTCGAAAGAGTCCTTGTTGAGTTATCTCCAATCCCAAATGAACTCAGAAAGCAATGTGTTAAGAGAGCCACCTATTGGGTGAGTGGCGTTAGACAAAACTCTTAAAACTTGCTAAGTCTCCTAGGGTTTTTCATATGTAAATTAGGGATAATAATAGCATTTACTAAAGGTGTCAGGAAGTTTAAATGAGATAATGCAGGTAACCTGCTTGCCTATTCAGTGCCCAGCTCCCAGTCAATGGTTACTTTTGGGTTTTGACTCCTCAAAGCAGGGTCGCCACCTAGTGGTTTCAGAGAGTAACTCCAAGCTCTACGAGGCTTAAGAGAAAAATATGGCCCCAGAGGGGGGTGGACTAAAAGGTCTGATTTTGTGGCAAGTGGAAAGCAGATTCAGAAAGTAGTGGCTGGCCCCACGATGAGCTTAGGAATTGTCCCCAGGTCTGTCCCTGCACCACTCTGCCGTTGCATCCGTTCCCCATGACAACCCTGGATTTTCAGCCTGTTTGGGGATTCTCCCTTGACCCTGGCCGGCTGGACTCTGGGATGAACTGCTTGGCATCTGGGTTTGTCTCATGATTGATTCTCTCAGTTCCAAGCTCCTTTAACAGAACACCACTGACTGGTTGGCTTAAACAGCAAACATTTATCTCTTGCAGTTCTGGAAGCTGGAAAGCCAAGATCAGGGTGTGGCGTGTCAGGTTCTTGGTGAGGGCCCTCCTCCTGGTTATATCCTTACATGGTCTTTCCTTGGTGGGTGCGAGAAGAGAGAGAGAGAGATCGATCCTGCCTACTAAGTAGTACCAAGCACTATTCTAGGTGTTGGAGATCCAACTGAGAACCAAACAGACAAATATCTACGCTCTCCTGGACCTTAATTTCAAAGCAGATAGATGGACAATATATAAGTAATTAAAATGCATAATGTGTTAGTGGGAGGTGCTAAGGAAAAATGAGTCTGGGAAATGAGAACATGACATTTGGATTCAGACCGACTGTGTGGATGTTCAAGAGAGGAACATTCCAGCCAGGTGTGGTGGCGCACGCTTGTAATCCCAGTACTTGGGAGGCTGAGACCGGAGGATCCGGGTTCGCGGCCAGCCTCAGCTATAGTGAGGCCCTCCGCAACTTTGTGAGACCCTGTTTCAAATTAAAGAATAAAAAAATAGGGCTGGGGGTGTAGCTCGGAGGTAGAATGTCCCTGAGTTCAATCCCCAGTACCGCAAAAAAAAAAAAAAAAAGAGAGAGGAATATTCCAAGGGGGGGAGCAAAAGTCCTGTGGAGGGACTTCAGCATGTTCTAGGAGCAGCAAGGAGGTCAGGGTGCCTGGGGCAGGTAAGCCAGGGGTGAACAATAGGAGAGGGGGTCAAAGAGGGACAGGACGGGCCAAAAGATGAGAGTCTTGGGACTTCTGGAATGGGAGCCACTTGGCGGGTGGTGAGCAGAGGGGTGATAAGATCCAAATTGTTCTTAGTAGGGTCGCTCTGGCTGCTATGTGGAGAATAGACCAAAGGGAGCAAGAATGAGGAGGAGCAGAAGCAAGGCGTTCACTCAGGAAGCAAGAGGTGATGGTGACGTGGAGCAGGGGGACTCTAGTGAAGACAGAAGTGGTAGGAATCCGAAACTGACTCCGGTGAGGAGTCGACACTTCTCGTGTAGCACTTAACTACCAGTGCAATGAATTCCACAATCATTTATTGTCTACCCAGCTCACCTGGCAGACTGTGAGCTCTCTGCTCAGAAACCATGCTGTCTCCTTGTTCTGTGTCCCGTGCCTGATGCTGGGTGGGCACTCTGTGAATGAATGGACAGGTGAATGGATGGATGGGTGGGTAGGTGGGGGATGGATGGATGGATGGATGGATTTGTGGATGCATGGATGGATGACTGAATAATAGGGGTCATTTTTCCATTTCCTATTATTCAACCTATAGAGTGGCAAGTGGTCAATTTTAGGACAATTCACGGAGAGGACCACCTAGCTAGGGATATTCCCATGATGCCCAGTGTGTGTGTGTGTGTGTGTGTGTGTGTGTGTGTGTGTGTGTGTGTGTGTAATATATATATGACACCACTAAAGTCCTGAAGAGTGGAGCAGCAGCATCAGATGCCTGTGGGTAAACACAATTGGAACCTCCCTTCTTTCTAGTCAGCCCAACTGAGGTGAGAGACATTCTAAAAACTGGGATTTAGACACAGGAATTTTCAGTTTTTGCAAGATACCTGCTGACTTAGGGCCTGGTGTGTGGTTCTTTTTGTGGCAGTTTTTACGTAACCTTGCATAAAGAGACTCCTGGGACCAGGCCTGACCCATATTGTACATATTCCCAGGAGCCCAGGGAGTAAGCCTGCCCGCCAAGGGGCTATTCCTAATGCCACTGTTGGTTAGATGGCATTGAGGGTTCATATCCAAGGACGCTTTCTTGCTCCACTGCCCCAGGAAGAGACTTTTTCACTATTAAGCATCCAACCTCCCAGGGGGCACTGGGCTCTGCCCAGACTCACCTATGACCACAGGGAGACAGGAGAGAAAGTTTACACAAACTAAAACCCACTCTGAGTACCTCAGCAGACGATGTTTCAGGAATGGTTAGTCATGCAATTCTGAGACTGGATCCAGTCTGGCCACAAAAGCTTCTTCTATTCCACACAGTCATTAGCAACCCTGAAATCAATAGACAGCCCAAGCCAGCCCCAAGAAACGCAAAAACAGTCTGAGCCACAGCCCCGGTTAAGCTGCTGTGGTAATTTAGAGGCTCACTAGAGGGGAAGCTTCAATCAGACGAGCACCTAGTTTCTCCTTTTCTCATAGACATCTGGATGGCGGGAAAGCACGTATGCCTATGAGGTCTTCAGTCTTTCTCGCTCTCTCTGTCTCTCTGTGTGTCACACACACACACACACACACACACACACACACACACACAGTATATGTCTCTTGCTTTTATAAATAGCCTTGGAAAGCATGTACAAGGATAATGATGTCTGAGACATTTAGCCAAGGAGAAGGGGGGGGGGAGTCTGTCCAAGGAAGAAACAAAAGACCCACTATCGAGACAAAAATTCAAGGGAATATCTTAAGTTATCATTAAGATGCGGCAACAAAATGGATGTAACTGCCTGCTTGCCATACCCCCCGAAATTGCTCACTTTCAAAATGGAGGCCTCGACCCATATGTTTAAATTTGTCTATGTAAAAAATTTTAATGCAATAAAAGCCTCTTATAGAAATGTACAAAACAATATGCAAATAGGCAAATACTTTCATTCATAAAAATACGTTTTAAATGAATATTTATTGGTACCAAATATGTTCATTATATATTATTAAGGGGAAAATGAAATAAAACTACATAGAACTTGCATTTCTAATAATCTAGTAGACTAGATATCCTAGAAAAAAATCCCTGGCATAAATACAACATGTAGAAATTCTTTTAAATGAGCTAGTATCCAAATAACAGAAATCCCCAGACACCAAAATATGAAGTGGAAGCTGAAAAAGCCGAGTGGCAAGTTGGCATGATGCTCTAGCAAGGCTTAGGGATGTGTGCAAATCTCAGTAACCTGGAGGTTTTTATAATTTTGCAGATTTGAAGAGTCACATGAAGACAAATGACCAAAGTCCTAGACCTGCCCAGGGTGGGAAAATGCCATCTAAGGCCAGAACCCTCAGAGGACTGTTCTCTTGCTGTAAGTTTGAGTAGAAAATAATTCACCCAGCGCCGGGCGTGGTGGTGCACGCTTGTAATCCCAGTACTTGGGAGGCTGAGACCGGAAGATCTGGGTTCGCGGCCAGCCTCAGCTCTCTCTCTCTCTCTCTCTCTCTCTCTCTCTCTCTCTCCTTAGTGAGGTCCTCTGCAACTTCGTGAGACCCAGTTTCAAAATAAAAGTATAAAAAAGAAGGCCGGGGGTATAGCGCGGAGGTAGAACGCCCCTGGGTTCAATCCCTGGTACCGCAAAA
>PVJS01039258.1:0-18991 GCA_004027185.1 Glis glis
ACGGCAAAAAAAAAAAAAAAAGATCCAAAAGAATTACACCAAAAGACAAACAGACAATATCCATTTGTAGAAAAAAAAAGCCCAACCCTAAAAGAGGTGAAAATTGCCAATCTCAAACCTCAAAACGAAATTTAGAACAGAAATCGAGTTACATAACTCCCTAATTTTCACCACATCATATAAAATTATGACTGAACTTTGAGAAATGGAAAGTATTTCCCATCCTAATTTTATGACTACTTTTGCCCATATTTTGAGACCCACCTCAAAACATCTCCTCCCAGATCTATTATGTCCCCCTTGTAGACCCCAAGTGTCCATAGGTAGCTTTATCTGAGCCACATGTCATTTTGTTTATTTACCAAACCCCACTGCTGTGTTTGCTTTATATTTAATCTTCCTAAGTGACACTGCAAAAATAGATAATATGTATGAAATAAAGTTTTGATAAATAAGCCACTGAGTAGATCTGTCATTTATTATATGTATTTCAAGTATCTAGCTTATTTATTAAATATATGAGAATTAATGAATAATTTGTGGAAAATTGAGAGAATGAACTGATATAACCACTAATACCTACAGGAAAATTATTTTTAATTTAATGGATAATTAAGCATATATCTCCACTTTGTTATTGATCATAGGTGCTTTACATCTAATTCCAAAGTAATGGCCTTATTAAGTTCAAATAGCCCAATAATGCACAAAGAATGTATTGCTTTAGGTAATATAAGACTATTCTCTGGAAATATTTCTCCTTAATTAAGAATCACCTAAGGAATAGAATAGAAAAGAATACAGCAGTACAGTACAGAAGAGTTGAATAGTTGTAGACTATTAATATAATAATACTACTTATTATAAATATTTATTTGCATATATCTTCTCATCAGAAAAAAATTCCATTAATATAGTACTTTCTTTCTGTTCCATTCTCTCCCACAATTTCAGGGCCTGGCATATATCTAATCTTCAGTAATTGTGTTGAACAAATGCATGAATTATTTAGAATCTCACAGCTCTGAATTGAGTCTCCAGGTATGGCTAAGCTTTCATCAATTTTTACTTTTGCTAGTTGCAAGTGTCCTCCACACACCCCTTGTCATAGAAAAACATTTTCAACTTTGAAAATATTCCAAAGTTATGATTAACTCTCACTTCTTCATTTTTAATAATTCTGCTTTGATGCCGTTCCCATTCACTCGTCCACTCCCCTGTCCGTCATGTGATCTTTCTGTTTCTAGAGTCATGATTTAAGAAGTCACCTCTTTGAAGTGTTTCAACTCTAGAAAATGTCTTTCTTTACCCCATCCCACTACCACCATTTTTGAATGATTAAATTTAGGTACACAAAAAGGAAAAAGAAGCACCAGGCGTGGTGGCGCACGCTTGTAATCCCAGTACTTTGGGAGGCGGAGACCTGAGGATCCGGGTTCGTGGCCAGCTTCAGCTCTCTCTCTCTCTCCCTGTCTCTCTCTCTCTCGGTCTCTCTCTCTCTCTCTACTTAGTGAGGCCCTCCACAACTTCATGAGACCCGGTTTCAAAAAAATAAAGTATAAAAAATAGGGCCGGGGGTGTAGCGCGGAGGTAGAATGCCCCTGGGTTCAATCCCCGGTACCGCAGAAAAAAAAAAAAAAGGAAAAAGAACTATAAATTTAGTTTGAGATTCTAAAATGGTCTGGGCTTTTTGTTGTTGTTGCTGTTTTCTGGTTTGCTTTAACTTATAGGGAAAATATACTACAAGCTACACAATGAAATCTCACATTTTTAATATGCACTGTTATTGTCACTGAGGAAGGATTTTGAAAGTAAAAGCTCAGTATAGCATTCATTCTTCTTGGTAAAGTGATCTCTAAGCAAAAGAAATTCCAAAGACAGATACTTCTCTCACTTGTAAATGAAAGAAAAAGAAATCATCCATTCTGTGCAGTCGCATATTTCTATGCGTGTCTAGTTTGTGTGGTAAAAAAATTTGCATATGACTCTTGTCTGGACAAATGTTAATGTATAAAATACTATGTGTGTGCATGTCTGCATGTGTGTGTATGTGTGTGTATGTATGCAGGGGGGAGGAGAAAGAGAAAGAGTACACATGTATATTTATATACATACCCACACATAAACAAAAAGCTACCACTTTTTCAGCCAAATACATTCAGGCTATATGCAAAATCAGATACTTTAAAACTCAGAAGAAGCTCACTGTTGTAATTTATGATTTATTCATATTAACTACCCAGGGTTATAAATCAAGCTCTTCACACTCCAGTACACTGTAATAATACATCATACTTCTCACCAAAAAAGGCTTATTTGCATACATTCCTATTGTTTGTTTTAAAAATAAATCTTTATTTTGAAGCAAATTTAAAATGCAAAACATTTGTGTCATAAGTTATCCGAATATTATTCTAAAAGAGAAGTAGAAATGAAAAACAACTCAACCGCCCCCCCACCAAATTCCATGACTAAAAGTACTTTATTTTCTTAAAGACACCATTTATTCTCGTTGAAACCTGTATGCAGAAAGTAGGCCAGATTGGGCGGGGGGGGGTGTTACTGGGAATTGAGCCCAGGGGTATTCTACCTCTGAACTTCACCCCCAGTCATATTTATTTATTTATTTATTCATTTTTATTTATTTATTTTTTTTGCGGTACTGGAGATTGAACCTGTGGGCATTCTACCTCAGAGCTATACTCCCAGACCTATTTTTTTTTATTCTTTATTTTGAAACAGGGTCTCACTAAGTCGTGGAGGTCCTCACTAAGTTGCTGAGGCTGTCCATGAACCTATGATCCTCCTGTCTCAACCTCCCAAGTACTGGGATTACAAGTATGTGCTACCACACACAGTTTATTTATTTTTATCTTGAAACAGGGTCTTGTTAAATTGCTGAGGCTGGACTTGAACCTGTGTTCCTCCTGTCTCAGCCCCCCAAGTCCTGGGATTACAGTACTTGATGGTGTGAAGCATCAAGCCTGGCCAGTAGAACAGATTTTCTTACCCTCTTTTCCAAAACCAGTAAGGTACAATGAACCCTGGTCCTAGTAGACATTTTAACCTCATGCTATCCAGAGTTGCAGGAACATCTGTAATTCACAGGGAGGTAACCATAATGGCTGAATGTTTGTGCTAGCCACTTTACAAATGCTAGCTCATTTAGCATTCACAACAACCTTACAAGTGAGGACTCAGTATTCCTAGTCTGCCTGTAAAAAGGGGGAGTTACAGACAGTGAAGTGACTTGCACAAAGCCACATACCATGTAGCTGCCAGAGCCAGGACTTGAAACCTGCCTGGTCCCATTCACTCTCTTCACCACTACATTTTACTTCCCCACTGTACATGTCTCCTACAAATTATATATTTGTTTAAACTTTGCATTCTCTAGCATATTTATCTTCTTAACAAGAATGTCTTATTTCATCTTAACTGTCTTCACAGTAAATTGCCATTTGAAATTGATATGTCTGGGCATGAGTTTTGTTTATTTTCATATCTAAGTTTGATACAAAAATGAATTTTTTACCACTGCGGAACTTCAAAACATTTTCAGGTCTACATATCAGCAGCCATTCTAAAATGATCTATAAAATTGCAAGGAGAAAGATACTGCTATCTTTAAGAGCAATTTTAAATACTGGAAGTAATTTTCCTAAGAACTCTTTATTAATGTCAAATCACAGAACTGTTGATTAAAACATTCTATTAAAATTCTGAGAATTAATAACTTTGAATTCCTAATCAAAACAGCAGCTAGTATGATGATATACATATAAAATTAAAGATAAATGACATTAAAAAACATACTATAAATTGGGATGCTTAACTTTTAAGGGAAGGTACTGAAAATAGCAAGTCATTGGAAAGTCATGCCAAGCCTGAGAGGTTCCATCTGCCCTCAGCACCGTGAAAGACCTGCCTTTCACAGCCAAAATGGCTGATGTGGAGGGCCTGGGTAAAACAAGGCCACCATGTATGATTGCCACCTTCAGTCAGATAAACCTTGTTAGTTATCTAGGTTTTAAATCACCACTTCTAAAATACCTAAATGTCATTTATGTTTTCCTCTTTTTGCTATTGTATTAAAAATGATCATTCACAAGAAAGACAAAAACAGCCTATGTTTACATTTAGCCTTTGGTAAATCAAAACTCTTGGGACTAAAGGGTCTCTGAAATAAAAGGGTTTATTGAGCAGTATCAGATGCTAGCTAGAAGAAGCAGCAGTTCCTGGGACAGATTCTTGAAGTTATTGGCAGCAAGGCCAGGTAGCAGTTGGTAGCAGTTGCTCTTAACTTGGCTAGACCAGAGTTAAGAGCATTTCTTTAATCATAAAATTTGGGAGAAGAGAAGCATAAGTTGTTTACATTGAACCTCCATTACATTGTCTAGAGTCAAGAAGAGTGGGGTTATGTAAAGGGGAGGGGAGCTTTGGTATGGGAGGACAGTCCTGAAGGAGAAGTAATTATTGCTTCTGGATAGGTTGGGGTTATAAACCGAATGGGTGGTGCCTAGGATGTTTTGATGGGATTTGAATTATGATTTAGCAGACATTCAGGAATGTAAAATAGTCTTTTGTTCCTTTCAACCTACAGCTTGTTAAGGGATTAACCTCTCCCATCTCTCCTCCCTCCCAGTCTCCCTCTCTGTAATTAAATTTAGGATATCTCAGAATTCTTCTCTTACCATCATAAACTCTAAACCTTACTAAGAATATGCAAAAAAATCCAACACAACTAATAATACTCTAATCATGAACATCTTATGTCCAATATCTCTGTCTTGCAGATGGGGAACAGAGGAAGGAAAGATTAAACATAACAGTCTATTAGTAGATATTATTTATGTGGATTAACAGAAAAATACATCATTTATCAAGATTTTGTATCAAAGGTATTATGATTAAAGTATTACCTCTAAGCCGGGCGTGGTGGAGCATGCTTGTAATCCCAGTATTTGGGAGGCTGAGACCCGAGGATCCAGGTTTGTGACCAGCCTCAGCTACTTAGTGAGGCCCTCTGCAACTTAGTGAGACCCTGTTTAAAAATAAAGAATAAAAAATAGGGCTGGGGGTGTAGCTCGGAGGTAGAATGCCCCTGGGTTCAATCCCTGGTACCAACAACAACAAAAAAAAATGTATTACCTCTAAATTCTCAAAGAATTTCAGGGTAAATTTCTTTAAAATATTAATTTATATATACATATAAATGTTTGTATATGGGTGTACAACTCTTAGATCATATTATTTATAGTGCCACTACTTACTATAATGTTTTTTAAATGAAATAAGGAAGTTAGTGGAAGCTAGCAAAAGTCTCTCAATATAGTCGAAGTAAACTTTTTGTATAAGAAATGGACAATTGTAATTATAGATTGATGAACAGGTGTGAATTCAAACCAATTTTCACTTATTTGCACAAGCATGAGGTACTAGGCAGAAACCCACATGGCTTTGTAAATTGTAAATACTTTCAAACCAATTTAGTTTTCTTCTGTGATAAACTTAGAGGCAATGTAGATAAAGAGAAAGCAATATAGTAAATCTGTGAACTTGTTTTGATTTTAACTCATACAACAGCCATAAAAAAAACAAAATGATAATTTGGGGGACTAAACAAGCTAGCTTCTACCTGTCTGAGGGATTTGCCAATTATGTAATAACCTGAGATAGTGTCCTTCAATAGTTATCCATAGGAATTAACCCAATAAATAGTAAATATAAATATGTGTGTAATTTTTTGAATAATAGAATTATGAACATGAAAATGTAGTCTCTTTCCTATATTACTGAGATTACTTGCTAAATAAAGTCTTCCACCATTCTTTTCCTCTACCATTTCATCTTATGTATCACTGTTACACCCACAAACCCTTTAAAACATCATACTGCCTAAAAACTAAAATCCAATGTCCCTTGGACATTTGAGTCTTTGCCCCCTTTATCTTTGCTATTTCCAAATCCATCATGGCTGTCCTAGTCTCTGATCATTATCGATCCTTTCCTGTACCTCTGAACTACTGTGCCACTTACAGACTTTATCACTTAATCTTAACTTAGTATATGATTTCTAATAACATTGTTCATAAATGTGTTACTGGAAAATTAACATGAAACTTATGGTGAATACTTCCTAAGTAGTTTATACAATAGAATTTAAAAAGAAACTCAGGAAAATAACTAACATCTTCCATAAATTATAAAGGCATTTTATATGGTGAAATTTTTGTTCCAGGCATTTTGTGAAATAAGAGCCCTCACTTGCCTATTCCAGTATCTAAAGAAAGTAAATCATGAGGTTTCACATGTCACAAATGTTCCCAATTTCAAAACAGTCTGTGGGCATATCATATTCATCATAGCTATGCCAACAACTTTAGGGAGAATCAAGAGAATAAAGGACTAGACTTACATGTTTTATGCATTGAAACCCTATTAATGGTTGTCAAGATGCTAAGGATGATTTTAAACACCAGGCAAGGAACATTTAAAATATGCTCACACATTACCACCACACTTTCAACAAAGAACAACAGTTTGCCTTCCTGTTTTGGAATTCAACAGAAACTGAGACAATATCTGCAACATTTGGAATGTTATCACGCCTGTGACTAGCATGGGAGGTCAGATTCTCTGGAAAACTGACTCAGAGCTGGTGATATTTTTTTGCAGAAGGGTTACTGGGAACAATCACTCCAAGAAGGAGTAAGGGAAGCAGAACTGGACAGAGGGTAAGAATGAACTGGGATAAGAATATTAGCTGAGACCTCAGCCTGATCCCCAGGGAGCCTGCAAGACGGCTCTTCACTGTGGTCACGGAATGAGGCAAGGGAGAGGGCACTGGTATCCTAGTATTGACCTGTCATTGGAGGAAGACTGCAGTTAGGTGGAAGCATAACTTCCAGATAGGCAACTTCTAGGCTGAGAGAAATTCCTGCAGAGAAATTCAACTGTGAGCCCAGGGCAGCTACATTCCAGGTAATTAGGGATATCAGGCTTAAAGAGGGGGAATCTGGACAACGTACACACCATCCATCACAACTAGTTATTTGTTTTATGTCAGTAGAAGATAAGGGCTTTGAAAATAAAATGGTGCAAAATCAAAGTTCAGTACCCACTAACATTAATCTACAGCAGCCCAAACCCTTTAGCTGATCTGCCTTTTAGAAAGACTTCCTGTTAATTCTAGCAAATTGCCTTCTGTTCTTATTCAACTAAAATCAGAAATAACTAAGGGGGGCTGCTGCTCAGTTGCAGCACTCTCCAGAATATATCCAGAGTAGGTGATGTGTTGGAGTACTCCAAATATAGAGATGTATTTATAGATAGACAGAGCTGGGTCTGGGGCATGATAGTTGGGCTTGTAGAAGCATAATGCAATCCTCGATGAGATGTGATATTCTACAGTTCTGAATCCTTTAGTGAGAAACTTGAGCTCAAAGTTTACATCTCCATTTATACTAGAAAATATTGGTCATACTTCTTCAATGTATCCTGATCTGCTTTGAGATTTTTTTTTCTTCTTGGTATGTATTAGGTAAATCAACTCTTCATTGACCTTGCTGACATCTGGCCCAGCCTATTACTCAATCTGGAAATTAATAGTCTATTAATAATCAACACCATCATTGTACTGCCTTGGTGATATTTTTCATTACCCATCAGCTTATAAAATCTTTAAGCATTAAGAGATAAGTTATGCCAGGCGTGGTGGCGCACGCTTGTAATCCCAGTACTTCGGGAGGCAGATACCGGAGGATCCGGGTTCGCGGCCAGCCTCAGCTCTCTCTCTCTCTCTCTCTCTCTCTCCCCGTCTCTCTCTCTCTCTACTTAGTGAGGTCCTCCGCAACTTCGTGAGACCCGGTTTCAAAATAAAGTATAAAAAATAGGGCCAGGGGTGTAGCGCAGAGGTAGAACGCCCCTGGGTTCAATCCCAGGTACCGTAAAAAAAAAGTCCTTAAAAAAAAAGATATAAGTTATATTTTTTTTCTTTAAAATGTTACATATTTTATACTTAGGTCTTCAAACCATCTATAATTTATCAGTTACATGGTATGAATGAGGGCCAGTGGATCTTTATAGAAATGTCCAACAAGTTATCACAAGAACAGTTCTTAAATACTCCAATCTCTTTCCTATATATTTTAGTCATGTATTTTAGCACTTGATCAGTTATTTCACTTATACTAGATTGTGCTTCTGGAAAATCTCTCCTATTCTAATTTTTTTGTCTGATTACTCTTATAGCAAATTCAGTCTTTCAAAAATAAACAATTAAATTAGTAATGTAATGACGCAAACGATAAATGATCAATATATGTTCCCTAACATTTTTCATCTATGTACATATACCGATAATATATACATTATACTATACAAATATATTTACAATATACTATACAAAATATATATAAAATATACAATATACTCTACAAATTATATATATATATATATATATATATATATATATATATATACTGGGGATTGAACCCAAGGAATTCTACCTCTGAGCTACACCCCAGCCCTTTTACTTAAATTTTGAAACAGGGTCTCACCAACTTGCTGAGGGTCTTGATAAGTTGCTGAGGCTTGCCTCGAACTTGCAATCTTACTGTCTCAGCCTCCCAAGTACTAGTATTACAAGCATGTGCTACCATGCTATGATACAGATTATATTTTGAACAATCTTGTCAAACTCTAATGTAATTTTTTTAACCTCATACATATTTACGTATTAGTTAATAATCAAGATCTCTTTTCTTCTTTTTTTTTTTTTTTTTTTTGCGGTACCAGGGATTGAACCCAGGGGCGTTCTACCTCCAAGCTACACCCCCGGCCCTATTTTTTTATCCTTTATTTTGAAACCGGGTCTCACGAAGTTGCGGAGGGCCTCACTAGGTAGAGAGAGAGAGAGAGAGAGAGAGAGACAGGGAGAGAGACAGCGCTGAGGCTGGTCGCGAACCCGGATCCTCCAGTCTCTGCCTCCCAAAGTACTGGGATTTCAAGCGTGCACCACCACACCCGGCTTTCAAGATCTCTTTTGATAGTCACTCTTCCCCAGGAATAAGGTATATCACTCCATTTGGTAGTCTTGTTGGGGGTACCTTTTCAAATTTTCTTTTTTTTCTTAATTTTTGGTACTGGAGATCGAACCTATGATTGTTAACCTAATTTTATAATTTGGGAAACTAAGGCACAAAGCAAATGTCTAGTACCAATTAGTAAACCAGAATTTGAATCACAACCATAGTAGATTTAAAAGTCTGGAGAGCTTTTCAATGACTATCTGGAGGATAGTCATGGTGAGGGTAAAGGAAACTGTAGGATACCTAGTCCTTCTACAAAGTTTAAACATAAGTCATTCCTTCATATTTTACACACACACACACACACACACACACATACACACACACGCACACACACACACACGCACACACACATTGCCTTTGCTTCCTTTGTACGTAAAGAAACCATACATGAAAAAATTCTGTTTTCTCACAAACTAATCACTCTTGCCTTAAAATTAGACTTCCCCGAACACTCTACTAGGACTCTTAACTACTTATTTGAATACCTTACCAGACTAAAGCAATAAAGAGAAATAAGTTAATCTTGGCTTTCCATTCCAGGTCTACATTATACTACTGAATGCCACTCATAATTTAAAGTTGCATAGAGCCAGGCGTGTTGGCGCACACCTGTAATCTCAGTACTTGGGAGGCCGAGACAGGAGGATCCCAGGTTTGAGGACAGCCTCAGCAACATAGTGAGACTCTCAGAAACCCAGTAAAATCCTGTTTCAAAATAAAAAATTAAAAGGGCTGGAGGTGTAGCTTAGAGGTTGAGTGCCTCTGGGTTCAATCCCCAGAACCACACACACACAAAAAGAGAACAAAAGGAGACTAATCATGAAATATCTAGGAAGAATTTTTCCTAATGACCTTGAAGATGAGTGTGAGTGTGCTCTATTCTTCTTTATGTATCTCTGTAGTACAATTCTAACTGCTACTGTATAACTCCAGGGAACAACATATCTGTGGTAGAAAATTTAATTCTGTTACCTAAAGCTTTTTGTCACTTGTATATTAGATAAATGTCAGATTCAAATATTCAGGGCTGCTATTAGTCCATAGGATAATTTTGTGCAATTCATTAAAAAACAAAGATGCTCCCTCTGTGCAGACTGAACCCTATCGTAGAGCATGTGACCTGAAGAGAAAGCAAGTCTGGGCTTCAGGTTTCTTTCACTTCTTGGCCTGCATGGTAAAACAATAACAACAAAACAAAACAAAACAAAACAAAACAAAACAAACCCCTGTACATCTGCATTTAACAACTTTGTAAGTATTAGCAATGCACATGGGAAAGCTCTTCAAAAATATCATGTAATAAATATTTTGTTTATAGGCTTTCAAATTACACTATTATGAGAAAAAATCAAATGGAACAACAGCCAGCAGGAAAAAGTCAAACTAAAAAATATTATTCAATAAGCTTGCAAATACCTTCTTTATGAAAGTAGAGACAATTTATAATTTCATACCTCATCATCCTTAGTAAACTATACACTCTGCAGATGATAAAATACCAATCATGAAAAGACTCTAAATGTCTGGAAAAACAGTATACTGTTTTCTCCTTATATATATATTCTCTGGTCTAACACAGTCACAAGATATCAGTCCAATTTCCGAAAGTGATTTTATCAAGGGTTCTTACTAAATAATTACCAGGATGAGCTAAGAATCTAGTTCTAATCAAAAAACTAAGTCAAGTGAACAATTCAATCTATTATGTAATTAATTAACCCATAAACCTCAACTACCCTCCATGTTGGCAAAAGAGATGTATTGCCAATTTTAACTTCTCTACACATAACACCCATTGCCACTTTTGCCCTGTGAGGATCCGAAGGATATAAATTTGAATGAAATTTCAACTTAATCAGTTGAAGCCCATAGGATGTGACAAATGGCACTAATCAAATGAGGCATGTGCTGGGAAACATTATCACAAGTAAGTACTTTTACTATTCTTATTCCACATATAAAGATGGAAACAGAGGCAAAGAGAGGTAGAGTAACTTGTCCAAAAGTCATCTAAACTCTAGGTCAAAAACAAGGATTCATGCCAGGACAAGCTCATTCTTAACCTCTGGACTACTTAGAATTATTTCCCCAAGTCCTTTATCTCTCATTATTACCGCTATGTTAACTTGTAGTTATTTTTCAGCTTTGTAACAGCAAACATTTTGCTGGAGAATGTATTTTTTGTTCAAGTCTCAGCCTACAAAATGTTAAATAAATATACACCTGACTTTACAGTGGGGAGGGAGGCTGGGGCAGATTTTATCAGCACACTATTAGTGATATCAACCAATATGTATTACTGTTCTATGCACACTGCTGAGCTACATTCTGGGGATTTGACAAAAACAAGATTGTCCTCACCTTTACATAAATCTTCTCTGACTTCTGGTATACTCCTCTGTATTTCCTCAACTACACTAGGCAGGCCAGGCAGGGTGTATCTTTTTCTATAGCACTGTCAGCATTGACCTAGGTTAGAGCCCAGATTCCCTTCCTATATCTCAAATCTAAATCACTTAAAATAATTCTGCACTTAAAGATCATATTTGTCAGCTGTCAATCTAGTCTCACAGGCTCAAGACACCTATTTAAAATATTTGTTCTGAGGATCTAGGGATTACTGAAGGACAGAAGATACTATAAGACTTGCTTGACAAACAGCTTATAATCACGGCTTGACTGGTGGTAATACAGGATACAGGGAGTCCACTGAAAAAGCCGCCAACACTGTACTATAAAATGCAAAGTTCAGAGTCAGAAAACTGAAGGACAGTAACTCAAAGGAATGTCCACATTAAAAGATCAACTTATGGAAGTAAATGGCATAGAGAATGCAAAAGCCACTAAAAAGTAAGACCCAGAGCCAACAACAACACATGTTGCATTTATGAGATGAGGGAATGGGCAATTCTCATGGGTCCAGGCAAGTGCTGGCATTAGGGACCCAGTCATCAGCAAACTGGAGTGAAAAGTCCTGGGAAAGCAATTCTTTTAGGATCCTCATTAACTGAGCAAATTCTATCTGATTTCTTTTTTTTTTTTTTTGCGGTACTGGGGATTGAACCCAGGGGTGTTCTACCTCCGCGCTACACCCCCGGCCCTATTTTTTATACTTTATTTTGAAACCGGGTCTCACGAAGTTGCGGAGGGCCTCACTAAGTAGAGAGAGAGAGAGAGAGAGAGAGAGCTGAGGCTGGCCGCGAACCCAGATCCTCCGGTCTCTGCCTCCCAAAGTACTGGGATTACAAGAGTGCGCCACCATGCCCGGCTTTCTATCTCATTTCTAATGATAGAATTGTTGGCTACTTGGGGGCAGGAATATGTCCACAAGGAGGAGGTTAGACAATTCTTCAGTAATCCTAGGGAAGCTGCCCAAGCAGATGACTACACAAACTCAACGCCTACCACTTACTGGGATCTCATTCTAACTCTTTTGGTAGTGAGTAGGAAAAATAACTGAAATGAACAGAGGTTCAAAACCAAACATTTCTGAACACCTACTAGGTATGACGCTAATGTATGAATGTTCATTAATACCTAGCACAACTATCTTTCCTTTTTCACATTATGCGTCCATACTGCTGAGCTAGACTCAGAAAGGTTTTCGCTGAAAAAGATGACCAACCATCATATCGTGTTCCTTTATTCAATTAAAACTGAACAATCAAGGTATCATGGCACCAGAGACAGTTGATCACTACTAAGTCATTCTCTATGCAGATGTGACAGAGGGCATCATGTGAAACATACAGAAAGTATCCTTCCTCTCTTATAAACATGTCTCCCTCAAGAGACCGGTATTATTACTATTACTACTACTACTACTGCTACTACTACTACTACTACTACTATTATTATTATTTTGTGGTACCTGGGATTGAATCCAGGGGCATTCTACTCCTGAGCTACACACCCAACCATTTTTATTTTTTTGTTTAGAAATAGGGTCTTACTAGATTGCTGAGAGTCTTGCTAAATTGCTGAGGCTGTCCTCTAACCAGTGATCCTCCTATCTCAGCCTCCCAAGTGTTAGAATTACAGGTATGTTGCCACCATGCCCAGCTTTGGAATTATTTTTTAAATAAAACACTGCTAAAGTGAAAGATTAATTTATCAGTACCATCACATAGAAAAGAATTTGCCGATCATATTAACTGGCTTGGAACTAAAAATAGATGTGTTTGCTAGAAGAAAAGGGAAGTTAAATGTGGATCAGAGAGGACTAAAATGGGAAAGAAGGGGAGCATGCATTATTGTTCTTGCCTGTATACTTGGAACTGCATCTCCAGGATTGAAATCTGACTTATACTTACTTTCAAAGCATGTATGAGCCAGATGTGGTGGTGCATGCCTGCAATCCCAGTACCTGGGAGGCTGAGATGGAGGATCACAGGTTTGCAGATAGCCTCAGTAAATTACTCAGGGTTTCAGCAAAATAAAATAAAATAAAATAGGCCTGGAGTGGGTGTAGCTCAGAAGTAGAATACCCCCTTGGGTTCAACCGCCAGTATCACAAAAATAAAAATAAAAAAAAAGTGGGCGAGAAATGACCTAATTTGACCAAAAAGTGATTTGGGGTTCATCAAAAGTGAGTTTTTTGAGAGGTTAAAGCCTAGTCCAGGAACGAAAAACAGGTTTAGGCAAAGTGAGCTCAAGTCAGAGGCTGGCTCCAAATACAAGATAAAGCCCTGCACTGGCTCTGGTGGTGGGGGTGGGAGTGGGTGTGGTGGCGGTGTGACAGTGGTGGAGGTTGGAGTGTCCATAGCAAATCCAAAGTCTGGCAAAGAGACAAGGCTTAGGATTCCAGAACTGACAGGCTCAGAAAACAGCATCAAAAGCCCATAGAAACAGACAAAGCTCCAATATTTCTAAAAGCTGCTCATCTGAAGGAATTAATCATCTTATGCTAACGAATATGTTGAGGAGCAACACAAACATGCCTTCATAAGTGGAATGACATTGCATCCCTAAATGTTATGACAGTAAATGCACAGAGCAGATTTGGGTGTTGTGAACAAAGAACACTTTTTTTTTTTTATTCCAGCAAATGTATTCCTTTTGGCCTACTACAATTTTTATATATATATATAAATTTATATATATATATATATATAAATATAAAATATAAAATATAAATTTATATATATATATATATATATAAATTTATATATATATATATATATATATAAAATTCCTGTCATTTTTTCCATCTAATAGCACACACTGATTCCTGCATGAGAATCAAACATATCTGCAATGTATTTAAAATGACAACCACTGAAAATGAGACCATCTAAATCTACTGTTGGTGAATTAATGAGTTTTTTATATAAAGTCTCACATAATTTATAGTGAAATTTGTCCCTGTACCCACCATCACTATCACTGAATAGCAATGAAAAGAATTTGTTATTTGAAGTTAGTTATGGCTTATCTCCATTCTGTTTTTTCTTGGAAAAATCGATATATGGTTTTTCAATGGGAATAAAGTATAAAGAAACAAAAATGTTACAGATTTGTATACTGCTTTCACAGCTGCATCTGGAGTAAAGAAAACATGATCACATGAAACATATATGGCATACGATCAGTGATATCACCTTCAATTTTAAATAAATGTGGGGAAAACAGTATTAAATGCTGGCTGTTGTATGCACCAACTTTATTTGAACATTTTAAAAAAGTTCCTTAGATAAGATAATAACCATAAAGACCTTAGCACACAGTAGTGTTTCTTTTTAAATAATATCCTTGTTAATTATAAGATAACATGGCTTCAATTGATTTAAAAATAAAGATGACTCAAATTTTAACTAAGATTAAATAACAAGTTCTTGTAATATTCTTTAGAGCATGAGTTCCTGTAAATCTCATTTAACTTTTAAAAATAAATACAATACTGTGTGCAAAGAAAGTAGCTGTGTGTGTGCAATGGGATTTGGGAAATTACTTCAGTTGCTGGTAAACAGACTATGTTGCATAAAACAAAGACTGAGTGGCCTTTAGTTGAGAAAACTACATGACTTCATTGATCTAAAACTGACTGAAGTTGGCAAGAAAAGAGTCAGAAACAGTGCTCTGGATTTAAAACCAAATGGTTTTGTATCTGAGTCTTTTATTTCTGTTGAAAATGCTATGCAGTCTGTTTTATGTTTCCAAGATACATTCTATTAAGCATAATTTAGGACAAAAATGAACTCAAATTGAAAAATGCTCTAAAACATTGAACAAGAATGTCTTACATTTTCTCTCTCTTTCTGGCAATGAAATAAAAATGAAAAACAAAACAAAACAAAAGCACGAAAACCCTTCCATACATAGGAAGAGAGGACTATAAAAAAATTAATGGTTACATTGGTTTAAGTATAAATTACTCACCGATGTTTTAATTTGGTGGTATTATCACTCACCCAGTTGTTCAAGATAAGCATCTAAGTCACCATTAAACCCGTGCCCAACCAGCAGTGTGTGCCCTTCTCTACTTCGCACACCGGCCTCCTTCTATTCTCATTCCCCATTCCTGTCAAGCATGATCTTCTCTCCTAGATAATCAGAAATGGTTCCTAAATGATCTCAATGACTAGGTTCTCACCCTCTCCGGCCTACCACTTACAGTGTCCCAAGAAGATCAGGTCGTCCCCTACTTGAAGTGATCCAGTGGCTCCCTTTTACCTATCCCTGCCTATTATTATTATTATTATTATTATTATTATTTTATTTTTGCGGTATTGGGGATTGAACCCGGTGACATTATACCTCTGAGCTATAGCTCCAGACTATTTTTTATTCTTTATTTTGAAACGGTCTCACTATGTTGCGGAGGGCCTCACTAAGTAGCTGAGGCTGACTGGGAATCCGGATCCTCCGGTCTCAGCCTCCCAAGTACTGGGATTACAAGTGTACACCCGGCTCCTGCCTATTTTTAAGAATAATCTCTAGTCATTTTCTCCCATGCATCTGACACTTTAGAAACACCAGCTCTACTCACTTTTCTTCTAATATGCCATAATCATTCCAAAAGTTATGTAACACAATACCACATATTTTTCATTCTTTCTTATATTCAGAATTATGCTTAGATGTTCAATTTAGATATAAATAGGGTCTCACTGAGACTGGCCTCAAACTTGAGATCCACCTGTCCCCACCTCCCAAGTCCTGAGAATATACGTGTGAACCACCGTACAGGGCCGACAAAGTATTTTTATTTGTTAAAAGTTGGCATTCCCTTTTAGGTACAGGATCTTATTCACCTTCCAGACACCCAGAACAATGTATATACTAGGTGCAATAAACATTTTGTCAAACTTAAAGTAGTTGGATTAATTTTTTTTACTGAATTGAGTAATCTTTTATATAGAATAAAATAAAAATTTGACAATTTTGATGAAAAAATATTCCCTGGAGTTCAAATTATTTCTTTAGTTGAAATTATTATTTCTAATTTTCATTTGGTAGCATTAAAAACACTAACAGTTAGATAAGAATATTATAAACATCATCTTGAACCATACTAGTCAAAAGCAATGATTCTAGAAAGCAAGTATATTCAACAGTTATGTTTGTAATCAGAATCAGTATGATTCCAGATGGAAAGATGGCACCATTTTTAAACTTAATATTACCTATATTTGAAGACCCAGGCTTAGGATATGGACAAATTTGACTCAATTCAACAAACATTCATTGAACATCTACAAGGGAAGAGAATGCTGATTCAGACACATTCATTCAGTCTTGGGATTGCTTCATGAGATTGCTTCCCACTCAGAAAACCATCTACACAGAATGGAGGAAGGGGAGAATTAAGAAGGCAATTAATAAGGGGTAGGCCTAGAGTTCTGAGGAGATAAAAGAGCCATCTACAAAAATGAAGAAATGAAGACATTAATAAGAAACGAAAAGCTGTCTATTTTGACTGAAGTTTGTGATTTGCAAAGGGGATTTCTAGATTTAACCAGTATCTGTTGCCATGCAACTGAGGGGGCTGGTGAATACCAAGAAGGCAGAGGTAGCTACTGTAATTCTTCATGCAAATATGGAGGGAATAAAGACTATTATAATATAAAGAGAATCTTTACAATAGTTTTAGAAAGGTTATTCAGCAGCAACATGTAAGAGAAATTTGTAGGACTATTTTTGGGCTGTAGAACATGCCGAATGACAAGGATCTTTACAAGAACATTGCATATATGAAGGACATTGTAGGTATAGAACAATGGTGGATAAAACCAACACTATATGCCTCACTTATTGATAGCAGTTAAAAAAGAGTGGAGAAAATAAGTATGCCGTGAGTCTAAATAAGAGGATAACAATATCATTAACCAATTAACTCATGCAGTATATGTTGGTATGAAGTCAGTGATGTTCTTAGAGTATTTCCAAGCAGAAGAACCGTCAGGCATTTAGAGATATAGATTGGAGGTCAGGAGACAGAGGATTACAGATACCAAGTTAAGAATTATCTTCAAAGAGATTGAATTTGATATAGTAAGAACAGATCCGTTTGACAAGGGAAAGGAAGCATGAAGAGAAATAGCAGGGAAAAAGGAATTTTAGGGAATCAGTTTTATAATCCCTCAAAGAGAAATGAATTTAGTTATCAGTTCTGCCACATACTAGTTGCACAATGTTGGGCAAAAAATGTAGCCTCTCTGAGCACTGGCATGTTGAGAAGATCAAAAGGGATAATGTTGAAACCAAAGAGTGCAAGATTTAACTATAGATTCTTATCTCAATAAGTTAATTGTAATTCTATTATTGTTGTTGTGGTAGTGCTGTCATTATAATTATCATTATTTCCACTCTGACTAAGAGAAAAGAAAAAGCGCAGAACTATGAGAATCCAGGATAATATAACAGGATAATATAACATGTTGTTGACAATACAAGTCAACAACAAACTGTGATACACCATAAGTACTCTGATCTCAAATTTTTCCAACAGTAAATCAACTATTCTGCCTGCAGATGCTAGCCTCTTATAAAACCATCCTCAATGAGTCTTAAGGAAAAGCTATAAGGAATCTATCAACATGGCTGATAAGTCTGAGAAGTTCCTCCAAGCATCAGATGGTGTTTCATAAATAGGCTTTGAGTCAACTGTTACATGACTTGGGCTGCCCAATTACTAAGTCCTTCTTCTAAACTTTGTCAGTTTCCAACATGAATTGTAGAGCAAAAATATTCTAAATGCAAGAGCTATAAACTGTACATTGAAAGAAATATAGGATGGATGCATCATTGATGGGGATAACTAAAACTGTAATGATTTGTCTTGCACATGATTTATGCATACAAAGGAAACCTATATGTGTATGTAGGTATATCTGTTCATTGCATGAGTAAAAGAGGAAATGAAATGGAAAAAAGGGACAGTGATAGGGGATGAGAGTAGGAGGAAAAGAGAAAAAAATATTTTTCTGAAATTTATACATTCAAGGGTCATCTTCTTAAAATAAACAGGAAAGCTGTTTTAAAATTCAGCCAACATGGTATTTATATCTGTTTCCTTAGCAGGAAAGATGTCACATCTGATTTATAAAAGGATCACTCTCAAACATTACTTGAGACCAGATCTTGACAGAAGAATAAACTGACAGCTACTCTTATCAAGTACTGTCTTTTAAATCCCTAAGGTTGAGTTGGGTGTGGTGGCACACGCTTGTAATCCCAGTACTTGAGAGGCTGAGACTGGAGGATTGCAGGTTTGAGGACAGCCTCAGCAAGTAGTGAGACTCTCATCAACCTAGTGAGACCCTGTTTCAAACTATGTAAAATAGGGCTGGGGGTGTAGCTTGGAGGTAGAATGCTCCTGGACTCAATCCCCAGTACCACACACACAGACACACACACACAGACACACACACACACACACACACACACACACACAC
>PVJS01039259.1:0-18992 GCA_004027185.1 Glis glis
AAAAAAAAAAAAAAAAAAAAAATATATATATATATATATAATTACAACAAAGCCAATCAGATATGAAGATATGACAGCACTAGTCAGACATGAAGTTTGAAAACATGTTCATCTCTTCTAGAAGGCACTAAACGCATGTGTGTGTGCAGATGCCCACCACAGAATGCAAGCACTGGAATAATGCGGGCAGGCACAAGGCTTGCTGGCCGCAGCCAACTCACTGCCTCATCGGAGTAGCTGTCTTCCCTTCTCTATCATCCCTCTTCATCCTCCCCAGTGTTCTGCTCTAGGTCACAAAGAGATTTCTTTCTTTCTTTTAAAAAATCATTTTATTGACATGTACTGTTAGGTAGCTAGCTAGACACTAGCAGATGGGGTCTGCTGGGATGAGCCGGAAGTTTACCTGCAGAGCCTTGCTCACTTTGCCTCTGTCCTCTGTGGGAAGGAGGCAGAGTTGGGGTCACTGGGACTGACCAGAAACTTACCAGCAGAGACTCACTTTGACCCCCACCCCTGTAGGAAGGGCGTGGAGAAATGACACAGAGTCACTAAGGTGCAGCGTGCAAAGGGCATTCGATCACCAGAAATGTAAAATGTAAAAATAAAGAAGGTGTCCAGAGGGACTCTAAAACCCGATATAATTGTTCATGTCAATAGGATTCACTGTAATATTTCCATACATGCATAGTATGAACTGATGAAACCCAACTTCCCTTTATATATATATATATATATATATATATACTTATATATATATATATATATATATATATACTTATATATATATATATATTTTTTTTTTTTTTGCGGTACTGGGGATGGAACCCAGGGGCATTCTACCTCCAAGCTATACCCCCAGTCCTATTTTTTATTCTTTATTTTGAAACGGTCTCATGAAGTTGCGGAGGGCCTCACTAAGTAGCCGAGGCTGGCCGCGAACCCGGATCCTCCAGTCTCAGCCTCCCAAGTACTAGGATTACAAGCGTGAGCCGCCACACCTGGCTCCCAACTTCCCTTTTTTCACCCTCCCTTCTCAATTTCTAGTAATTACTATTCTACTTTCAGATTGACTTTTTATTAGCTTCCACATTTGAGGGAGAACATGAAGTACCTGTCTTTCTGTGTCTGGCTTATTTCACTTAATAAGGTGTCCTCCATTTCCATCCATTTTGATGCAAATAACAGAATTTGGTTCTTCCTTTATGGCTGAATAGTACTCCATTGTGTATATATACCACATTTTCTTTACCATTCATCTGTTGACAGGCAACTATGATGATTCCATGTCTAGTCTTTTGTGACTAGTGTCACAATAAATATGGGCATGCAGGTATGCTTTTGTATGCTGACTTCATTACCTTTGGATATATACCCAGGAGTGGGATAGTTGGATCCTATGGTAGCTCTATTTTTAGTGTTTTGAGGAACCTTCATACTGTTTTCCATAATGACTGTAGTAATTTATATTCATACCAACAATATATAAAAGAACCTTTTCCCCCACATGCTCGACATCTCTTTTCTTTTTAATAATAGCCATTATAATTGGGGTGAGATGGTATCTCATTGTACTTTTGACTTGCATTTCCCCGATGGCTAATGATATTGAGCATTTTTTTCTTGTACTTATTGTCTATTTCTATTTCTTCTTTTGAGAAGTTTCTACTCAGAATATTGCCCTTTTTGATTGGATTACTTGTTCAAGTTTTCTGAGTTCATTATATATTCTGAATATTAACCCTCTGTCAGATGAATAGTTGGCAAATAGTCTTCCATTCCGTGGGTTGCCACATCACTCTGCCGATTGTTTCCTTTGCTGTGCAAAAGCTTCTTGGCTTGATGCAATCCCAATTTTCAATTTCTGCTTTTGTTTCCTGTGCTTTTGGGGTCCTATCTAGAAAGTCATTGCCTGCATCAATGTCTTGAAGCATTACCCCTAAATTTTCTTCTACTAGTATCAGTTTCAGGTCTTACATTTTGGGTCTTTGATCCATCTCAAGTTCATTTTAATACAGTGTGAATGGGGGATCGATCTTCAATCTGCATGTGGATGTCCAATTTTCCTAGCACCATTTGTTGAAGAGGCTGTCCTGTTTCCAATGTATGTTTTTGACACCTTTGTTGATAATTAGTTGACCATAGATATGTGGATTTATTTATGATATCTCTGTTTTCTTCCACTGGTCTATGAGTCTCCTTTTATACCAATACCATGATGATTTGGTTACTATGATTCTGTCGTATTCTTGAAATGAGGTATTGTGATGCCTCCAACTTTGTATGTTTTGTTCAAATTTGTTTTGACAATTTGGAATCTTTTCGGTTTCCATACGAATTTTAGGATCATTTCTTCTGGTTCTGTGAAGAATGTCCTTGGTATTTTGATGGGAATTGCATTCATCTGTAGATCACACTTGGCAGTATGGTCATTTAAACAATATTAATTCTTCCACTCCATGAATATGGGAGGTATCTCCATCTTTTTCTGTTTGTTTGCTTTGCTTTCCTTTCCTCAGGGTTTTGATATTTTCACTTCATTAGTTAAATTTATTCCTAGGTATATTGTTCTCTGTGTGTGTGTGGCTACTGTGAATTGGATTGTTTCATGATCTATCAACATAACTTTCAGTAATGTATTGAATATGAGCAGTGAGAATGAGCACCCTTGTCTTGTTCCTGATATTAGAGGAAATGCTTTCAGTTTTTCCCTATTCTGTGTGATATTGGCTGTGGGTTTGTCATATGTAACCTCTATTATGTAGACGTATGATTCTACTATACCTAATTTGTTCAGGGCATTTATCATGGAGGGATGTTGAATTTTATCACGTGCTCTTTGTGCATCTATTGAAATGATCATATGATTTTTATCCTTCATTCCATTGATGGGATGCATTGTGTTTATTGATTCCTGCATGTTGAATCATCATTGCTTTCCTGGAGTGAAGCAAACTTGATCATGGTGTATGATCTTTTTGATGCACTAGGATTCACTAGTATTTTGTTGAAGAATTTTGCATCTATGTTCATCAGGGGTATTGCCTACACATTTGTTTTGTTGTTATTGTGTCCTTATCAGTTTTTGGCAACAGGATAATGTTGGCCTCATAGAATGAGTTTTGAATTTTTCTCTCCATTTCAATTATATGGAACAGATTGCACAAAATTGGTGTTAATTCTTTTTAAAACGTTTGGGGCCATTCAACAGTGAAATCTTGTAGTCCTGTGCTTTTCTTTGTTGAAAGACTTTTTGTTACTGTTTTAATCTCATTACTTGTTTTTTCATCTATTCAGTTTTGTTGTCCCCATGGTTCAATTTTGGTAGGTCATATGTGTCCAGAAATTTGTGCACTTCTTTTAGGGTTTCTAGTTTGTTAGCATATATATTTTTCAGAAGAATACTTAATGTTCCTTAGTATTTCTATAGTATCAGTTGTAATGTCTCCTATTTCATCTCTGATTTTATTTATTTGAGACTTCTTTTTTCTACTAAAGGTTTTATTTGTCTTTTCAAAAATAAACTCTTGATTTCATTAATTCTTTGTTTTTATTTTTGTTTTTAGTGTCTCATTTATTTTTGTTCTGATCTTTGCTATTTTCTTTTCTTCTACTAATTATTAGTTTGGGTTGTTATTGCTTTTATAAATGTTTGAGATGTATCATTAGGCTATTTATTTGAAATCCTTCTATTTTTGTTATGTAGGCAATTATTATTAAAAATTTCCCTCTTCAGACTGCTTTGCTATATCCCATAAGTTTTGGTATGTTGTATTTCTATTTTCATTTGTTTCAAGAAATTCCTAAATTTCCCTTTTGATCTCTTCAATGACCTATTGTTAGTTCAAATGTGAGTTTAGTCCCCATTTATTTTTATAAGTTCTAAAATTTCTTTTGCTTTATTCCATTGTAATCAGAAAATATAAAGGATATGACTTCAATGTTTTTAATTAAGACTTGTTTTGTGGCCAATAAATTGCATGTTCTAGCTGGGCGTGGTGGCGCACGCTTGTAATCCTAGTACTTGGGAGGCGGAGACCAGAGGATATGGGTTCGCAGCCAGCCTCAGCTACTTGGTGAGGCCCTCCGCAACTTCGTGAGACCTGGTTTCAAAATAAAGGATAAAAAATAGGGCCAGGGGTGTAGCTCGGAGGTAGAACGCCCCTGGGTTCAATCCCCGGTACCGCAAAAAAAAAAAAAAAAATTGCACTTTCTAGAGACAGTTCTATGTGCTAATATAAAAGATGTGGTTTTGCAGTTCTTGTGTAAACTGTTCTATATATGTTTGTTAAGTCCATTTGGTCTATGATATAATTTAACTCTGATGTGTCTTTGTTACTTCCTGTGAACAGGGCTTTTGCAGAACCAAATCTTATCTACCCAGATATTTTTAGCACCTTGACATTTCTTGTGTCACCTTGTGGCTACCTTAAATGTTGAATGAGTAAATTGTTTAGTTTAACTAGAATTGTTTTGAACTCAAAGGACTAGGGTAAGAATAAGCAAGATTTGGTAGTTTCTGTATATCAGGTAGTTTACATAATTGATGAACACTCATCAAAATGAGTCTAAAATTAAGTTTCTGTGAACCTAGTAATATTTTGAATGCAGAAAAGAACTTGCTCCCTGTAAGAACCTATGATACATCTCTCTAAACAATAATTATGCTCCATTTCAACTGTGAATAAATCTTTATTTTCCCATAATAGGTATATTTAAAGCAAGAATTACAGACCAGTAACCTCTGGGCTAAATTTGGATTTGAGTATTTCATTTAGTTGGACTTGCTTAAAAACTGAAATAATTGCCAAAACTTAAAAGTATCAATATGTGACAACAATCAGCTGAATGATAGACTGACTGGCACCTCCAACAGGGTGAGGCCATAGTCCACACCTGATCCCCTCTGGTTGTGTCCTTGTGTGTAATCACATGGACAGCCCTTGGTTGAAGATGTATTACATCTCTCTAAGCATATAGAAGATGGGTAAAAACACATGTAGATAGTGGGAAGGATTCTATCCCACGGTCTTCCCAAGTTAGTGGCCGGGCAGAAGTGTTAATGAAAGGCACATGTTCTCCTGACTATCTGGAAATCTGTGTCCAGCCAGTGCCAGGCAGTTACTTCTCACACTGATACACTTGGTTAATAGTCCACTTGGCTTTCTCACTGGTGTATGCACCAGCAGTAGACTCATCTCCTAAATTCCTTTCCAGGAATCTTCTCTAATGGCATTGTAATGCAAATCAGACAGAAAGCAAAACCAAGAGTTTGTAACTCTGGCAATTAGCAAACTGGTTTGTTGACTTGGCAAAGGAAAAAATGCTGATATAAAAGAGAAAATTGCTTTTGTGGTTTTGAACTGTTCTTTTGTTTCATTGTCTTATTTTGGTTTGGGTTCCTTATGATTTAACCCTGATGGAGTTAGCAAAAGGGATAAGAAGTAAGATTCATTTAAATTATCTTCCTCCCCTTCATGAATTACTTTCTTTAGAACCTGTGCAATGCCTACAAATGACACAGAAAAACATAGACATTAAGCATGTGGGGTTGAAGCCAGAAAAACCAAGCTCTTACACTTGCTAGAATGCAGTCTTATTGAAGTTATTTACCTTTTCTAGTGTCTCAGTCTTCTTAGAAGAAACCTCAGAGGTTAATTGTGTGAACTCTGATATCAGGCTGCTTGGGTCTATTATTTGCTAACTGTGTGGTCTTGGAGGAATAATTAACTCTGAGTCTCCGTTTTCTCAACTCACATACAGGAATAATGACTATAGCAACTTCCTCAGAAGACCCTTGTGAGTTTTACCAACTGTCTTGCTCAACATTCTCACTGCCAGAATTAAAAACAACTGACGATACAACAGAAAGGAAGATTTATTTACTCACAGTTTTTGGAGATTTTGGGGTTCAGTCCATGTAAGGCTAGCATCTATAGAGCTCAAGACATGGCAGCAGGAAATGGAGAAGGGAAAGCACAAGGCTTCACTCTTGCATCATTGAGGCTGGAAGCAGAGAGATAAAAGGGGGAAGAAAAACCATATAATCCCCAAGGCCACATCCCCAGGGATCCCTCCTTAGCAACAAAGCCCATTTCCAACATGGCTTCCCTGTTTCTGTGAGAGATAGGGGGACATTCTAAATCCAAACCATTATACTCTGCCCTTCCCTCCCTAGACCTTATGGCCACCTCACAATGTAAAATGCATTTAATTCATCTTAACAGTTCCAGCATCACTCAAAAGTCCAAAGTCTCCTCGGAGACTCAAGGTAAAGTCTTGGCTGTGAACCCCTGTAAAAACAAAAAGCAAATTACATACACCCAAAGTACAAGGGCATAGAGTAAACATTTGTATTCCAAAAGGGAGAAATAAGGCCATAGAAAGAAGGAATGGGACCAAAACTGTGTTGAAATCCATCAAGGCAAGCATTTGATCCTGCAGTTCCACTTCTGGCATCCATAGTCCATGGTGGTGAGATATGATCTCCAAGGGGCCTTGGCAGCCCCACCCTATGGCCTGGTTGATTGCAACTGGCACATACTCACTCTTCCAGCCTGGCTTCATGGCTCACAGCTTGTAGCCTTTCTTTGTGGTCCTTCCATATTTCTAGCATCTCTAAATTGTAAGGTTTTTACTTGCAATCTTGGCTTCATAAATTGCCCCATTTGGGCCTGTTTTCAGGGATTATGATCATGCTACACATCGCCTGACTTCCCAGCCCTTCCTCTGAAATCTAGGAGGAAGCCTCCATGATCCCCATTTTTTTCCCAATAAAACCAGCATTATGTGAGCATTGAGATCAACCACCAGCAGGAAAGGTAGTCACGTCCTCTTTAATCATTGCCACTGGGCCCTTTTTAATCTAAGGCACAGGACCTGCCTCCACCCAGGCCACAACTGGCCCTACCTCCATCCAGGCTGCCTCTGACTGCACCTCCATCATTATCATCACTGGCCCTGCTTCCATTATGGCCACGACTTCCTCCTTCCTTTCATCCATCTTACTTTCTTCTACAGCATCATCTCTCTGGGCCCTAGTTTTACACAGGCCTTTCTGACTAAACTGCAAATATATAAAATCTCTCTACTTTCCACTCTCAAAATTCAGTGTATGATTTGGTGAACACAGACATCAACATCCATAATACAGTTTGGATACTTTGCTGTTTTGAGATTTTTTCAGCCAGTTTAATCAGTCCATCATATTTAAAATCAGCCTCACACAGTTTCAGGATATGGGCAAAATGCCAATATGTTCTTTGCTAGAATGTAGCATGTATAGCCTGTTCCCTATGGAGTCCTCTTTGCCCTCTGAAATCTCCTGAGCAAAGTCTCTACCATCCACCTTTCTATCCACATTCTGGCCCTTCAAACTTCTTCTCACAAAATAGTTCCAAAGATTCAAAATCCACATGGTCAGACTTAGAAATAGGAGCAACCCCATTCCCCTGGTATTAATTCTCAGTCAACATTCTCACTGACATAATCAAATATGACTGACCACACAACTTAGAGGAAGGAAGATTTATTTGCTCAGGTTTTGGAGAGTTTGGGGTTCAGTCCATGTGAGGCCGGCAACTGCAGAGCTTAAGGTATGACAATGAGAAGCAGAGAGAGGGAGAACGCAAGGTTGTGCTCTCACATCACAGAGGCCAGAACCAGGGAGAGAACGGGGGAAGAGGACCCATGTAATCCCCAAGGCCACAACCCCAGGGACCCCTCCTTAGCAACTACATTGCTATCTTGTTTATGTGAGGGATGGGGGCATTCTAAATCCAAACCATTACACCAAAGTATAAATTTCAGAAAGTTAAATATATAATTTTCTTTAATTCTCTTACAAATCTCTGATAAGGATTGTATCAAAGATTTGACACATTAATGATGGCACCAGGAAAATAAGAAAACTGGCCCAAGAGGGATATAATATACTTGGGGAAAATTAAGGTTTTTTTTTTATCCCACATAGTTGTTATAATAAACTAAACAATCATTATAAGCTCTTAGCACCATGCCTAGTCCATAGTATGCTCTTGGTTAATGTCAGCTGTTGGTTTTGGTCGCCATAATATCAGAAACCATGTAACCATATTATGCAACCATATTGGGAATCCATGACGGAAACTTTGCACATGATTACAAATTCTGTCAATTTTACCAAAATTAGCATTTAAAGAATGTGGTACACTGAAGTTGTTTTGTCAAGAGAAAAGTGATGATTTCCAGAAGGGTCCGAGGAGTACCCAGAGAGAGAGAGAGAGAGAGAGAGAGAGAGATTGAGAGAGAGAAAGAGAGAGAGAGAGAGAGAGAGAGAGAGAGAGAGAAACTCAACTCAAAACCAGCAGGGTTCGTGATATAAAAGTTTCTTCCCTTTTCTGAGGGAAAAGAATTTCAGCATGCAACAGAGACTTAGAGAGCAACTTATGCAGGAAAGCAAGGAGCACACATTCAAGGGAGAATGCAGGCCACCTCAGGAGTGAGAGAGGTGCTTTGGGGGTTCATGGCTCTGCTTTTAAAGGAAGGTTGGAGAAGGGCAGGCATGGGAAGACTTATGAGGATCACATCAGTCAATGATCACAAGCCTCACACAGCTGGTTTATGGTGGTCTCATCATCCATCCATCCCAATGTAGTCTCTATCATCTGATCAATAGATATGTCTCCTGCTTAAACTATTCATTGGTGGAATAATTAAGAGTGCTCATGGTAATTATCATAAGTGAATGAGTAAAGATTTGTAAATTTCCCAGAAATCTGGGACAGACAGGCCCGGCTCGGGGAGTGAAGATGTGAGGAACTTTAGCACAGACTTTCATATTAAAGTTACATTTTCCTCTGCCTCCTTTTATGTCTTTTCTATCTATTTCTTTTGTTCCTTCCTACCTCAGTTTTAATACCCATGCTAAGTATTCATATCAAGTAGGCTTAATTTTGTTCTCACTTCTATAAGAAATGAATCCTTCTAGAGAAAGGCTCTTTTCAAAATAATCAGTTTGTCAATCAATCAAGGGGCCACTGAGTCACACCAATCTGGCTTCTGTCCTTATTTTGGAGAACACATTTTCACAAGGAACAAATGTATTATCCGCTTCCTTATAATGTTGAGGGAGGGTGTCTATTTTCAGGTTTGCTGTGCATTAGAGGTGATGGATTGCTTGCCTTAAAATACCTCCTGAATGAGGGCCATGAGCCTCACTATCATTATCAAGCGTACCCACTCTTTTCAATTCTTCTCTAGTGAATACCCAATAACTAGAGAATGTGTTGGGAGAGATGGTGTACCCAATCTAAAGAATGAGAACACATACTTTTTTTCCACTGTCTGTATCGGTTTCATTAGTAATGCCTGTATTTATTGAAGAGTAGTCAATATTTAGAGCTAGTACCCAATAACAAAGTCTAGAGGCAAGATAATTCTTTTTTCATTCACATTCAACTATAATTGAACACCTACCTACTCGATGCCACCACATCTAGTGTCTCATTTAATTTATCCTGAGAGCAGAGACCAAGCTTTAGGTGGACTGTTTCACCCTGGGTGCAGCTATAGGATTGAGCCTACCCATCGTGCATGCAAATGTTGCATTTTAGAGGCATTTGGAAAACTTCAGAGAAAAGAGAGAAGAAATAGACCATAAGAACTACTTTTGAGCAACTTTACCTAAGTGGTTACAGCTATCAAGGACCATAAAGCTAGGAATCCCTCACCTATTTAGAGAGCCTAGAAGGTAATTAAGCATCCCTGTACCTAGTCTACTTTCCCAAATAGAAGTGAAGAAACCAGATTATTCAACTTGGAGAATCCTCCTCATTGTTCTGCCATAGGATTCCAAGGAACTGAGAAAAATTAAGAAATCAATTATGATATTCAAATTATGTGACACTAACATAAGAAAGCCACTCAGCATTTTAAAGAAGCAGCCTCAGTCAATTGCTGAAGCCCCTAATCAATCAGCAAATATAGATGAGTCCTGTTGATTTCCATCACTCTCTTAGGTACTCTGTATTTCAGATTAAGAGATAGAAGTATCTCAACCATAGAAATTTGTGATTGGAAGGAATTGTCTTTGTCTGAAGGCAATGTTCATGTCTGTGCTCATTTCACATGTGTAGGGCAGGAAGGAATTTTCCTTTGCTCTCTTAGTTTCTGTGCCTGGAGCCATTGAATTGAACTGACAAAGGATAGATTAACAGGAGAATAAAGCATACAAATTTTATTTGGTGTTAACATTATTATGTGGCATGTGTGTGTGTGTGTATGCTTCACAGAATTGAAAACCCCCCAAAAGCAGTTATATCCTGGGGCATGCATACCATTTTAAGAAAGAGTGATAAATGTGCAACCATGATAAGACAGAGGAAAAAGGAGTTTGGCCTAGAGACAGTAAATTGTTAGAAAGTGACCAGGAAATATATGGGGGAAAGTACTGGAAGATAAAGATTATCTTAGGTTTATTTGTACAGATTCATCTCAGCATCGACTTCCTATCTTCAATGATAAGAATGTTTTCCTCTTCCTGGCACAGGTAGTATACCTTTATCACAGGAAATTTATGCTCTGCTTTTAAAAAGAAATGGGAAAGGCCAAGAGCCCTTCCTGCATCTGCTGTCTCTCAGTTGCCTTCGGCTCAGTCATCGATATCACCAAGTGGAATGTTCTGATCCCATACAAATGGTTTCAAGTTCCAATACCTTTCCAGTTATTTTCTTCTGACTGTCTGTAAACTTGTCTTTATTATACTCAAAGCCTAGTATCCAGAAGTGACCACAGTCTCCATGTTGGTAATAACGAATACAGAGTGTAGAAACACCACCACATTGTTTTTTCAAATACCATAGCTCCTATCAGTGCCACCAAAGTTGAATTAATCCTTTGACAGACACAGCTCACAGAACTGACTCATCTTCAACCATGCTCCTTCTCCTCTACTCTTATGCCCATGTTTTTTTTTTTTGAACAAAGAGCCAATGCTGGCACTTTAATGGGTGTTCTTAGGTGTGGACTCTTTATTAACTTGTTCAAACAATTTTTATAAGCTCCTGCTATCATCTTCTGAGAATATAATTGGCAAATACAATGGCCAAAGTCCTTGGCCTCATGAATCTTTCAGTCCAATAAGAAACAAGAAGGATTCTTAGAGTGATTCAATCAAGAGGGATGGGTGCTCTACCAGGAAAGACAGGACAACAGCGAGGATTCCCTAACCTAAGGTCAAAGAATCAAAAAAGGCTTAATGGAGGAAATTATGTTAGCTGAGTGGTGACAGATATGTAGGTGTTGGTCAGGAAAAAGAGGAAGAATGATCTCCCTCAGAAAACAATTTAAGCAAAGAAGAGAGAAGCTGCATGGAGATACTGAGGTATTGTACCAAGTTTAGTTGTGTGGGGTTGGAGCAGCAGCAGGAAACAACAGAGCAGCAGTGAGAAGCCAAATTGGAGTTAAACTTCATTCTAATAAAACAGGGGACTATTAACTGCTAAGGAGAGGACTGGCATCATATTCACTGTAAAAACATTGTTTTGCCTACAAAGTGAGGAATGCACTGGAAAGATTATATTAAAGGCAGGGGGACCAGTTAGGCTGCTGCTGTCATGCAGATGTGACATAAAGGTGGTCTGAACCAGGGTAGCAGCAGTGGGTATGGAGAAAAATAGAAAGGTAAAGGAGATAGAGATGACAAGACCTGTTGAATAGTTAGCAATAGGGGGGTAAATGATAGAGTTGGTAAGAATAATACCTGGGCTCTTTACTTGAACAGCCACTTGGACACCTAGCACTTTCACTGAGAAAGAGAATATAGGTAGAGGAGCAGGTGTACTCTTGGTTTTATTATCTATTTGTTTCCTTGGGCACAGGGTGGGTAATAATTTCTCGTTTGCACATGATGAGTTTGGGTTAATAATGGAGTTGTCAAAGATGCAGTTAACATGTGAATGTCACTCTGAAGGGCAGATACATGTGAGGATTAGAGATTTAGCAGTCATCAGTATATTGATGAGGAACAAGCAAAAGGGGAAGAATGAAAGTCCAGGGGTAAAAAAGAGAAGAGGATGTAAGAAATTCCACTATTTAAATCTTGTAAGAGAAAGAGAAATCCACAAAGAAATAAGAAAAGAATATCCAGAGTTGCAGATGGAAAACCAGCAGGAAGTTTCAAGGAGGAAATTGTCAATTGTATCAAATGCTGCTGTGAGGTCATCCAATGTGTTGTTTTCATTACAATTCTTTTCTCCAAACTTCAGCATGTATGTCACTATATTCATTCATCATGTCAAACAAATATTTATTAAGCCCCTGCTATTTTCTGGGTACTCTGCTGGGTCCTGGAGCTATTGCAGGTAATAAAACAGTCAAAGACAGCATGTAAGGCAGATTAAAATGTTCATCAAGACTGAGAAAAGAGAAAAGAGAGTCCTATCTTATGCTCTATTGTTTAGAAATCAGCATCTTTGGGTTTCAGTTAACTTTGACCATCCTAATAACATCTAGCTTATATTTTGTTTTCTTACCCAAAGGATATCATGAAAGAACTTGTCAACTGCCATGTTGAAATCCAAACAGAGTATCCCTCATGCATTTTTCTGATCTCCTGGGGTAGGAGTATCTGTGATTGATTTTTCTACTTGCCAGGAGATGTAATTGTCAGAAAATCCATTCAAAACTTGTCAGATACTTGGATTTCAGCCAAGTAATTCAACCCACAGGTGATTAAGTTCTTACTGAGTACCTGCCTCATGCTAGGTATCATTGTCGGTACTAAGATACTATGGTGGACAAAACCGACATGATGTGGTGTTTAAGATCATGAAGTAGGGTTACAGCCCGTCTCTGCCACTTGCTAGAAAGTTATTTTCTCTCTCTCTGTCCCAGTTTCATCGCCAATGAGGGCTCAGTTTCATCATTTACCAAATGAGATAATGATGGTGAACCAATTACATAGTTGTTAAAATCATGTAATGGTTTCCACCTTGCAATAATCCAGGCTACAGATGGTGGTAGACTCTAACAGAGACTAAAAGTAGGGATAGATTAAAAATAGAATCAATATTATATATAAAGTAGACCTTACATAATGAGTGATGGGTTTTGATGTGCCAGAGAGAAGGATAAATTCAGGCTGTGACCCATTTTCTAACTTGGGCTCCTGAAGAGATAGTGCGGCCATTCACCAGGCTAATGAACCCAGGAGGGAAGTCATATTTTGGAAGGAAAATGAATTTTATTTTGGACAAGTAAAGTTTGTGCAGCCTGTGGGACATATAAATAGGACATTGAATTGTCGGGAGTAGGGGCAGATGGGATAGTCCACCGAAGGAAAGTGAGGAGGGAAGACCTAAGAAAGAACCCTGGGGAACACCAACGTTAAAGGGTGTGCAGAGAAAAAGACAGCTGCCAAGGAGACAAGCAGAAACAGCTGGATGAGTAGATATAAAACTAGGGAAGTGTAAAATGGCAGGAAAGAGTATCTCTTGGATAAAGAAGGGAGTGGTTAATACTAGTAATTAACACAGAGAACTCTCCATGTGCCAGGCACTGTGGTTCTAAGCGCCATGCACATAGAGTTTATCACACCCTCCCAACAATGCCATGAGGCAAAGACCATTGTTATTACCCTTATATAACAGATAAGGAAACCATAGCCAGGTAGATTACTTGCTCAAAGCTACTACAAGGAAGAGTCAGGATACAGACCCAGGCACCCTGACCATTGAGTTCATATCCACTATGTTCAACTGTACCATAGCACAACACAGAGGTCAAGGAAGCAAGACACAGAACTCATTAGATCTAACAAGACAGTTATTGGTGACCTTTGTGAGAAAGGTATTATGTGGAAAGGCATATCTGAGTAGAGGAGTTAATAGTGGATAGGTGTGTGTGTGTGTGTGTGTGTGTGTGTGTGTGTGTGTGTGTATGTGTATGTGTGTTGAAAGAAGTTTAATTGTAAAGGGGAGGGAGAGGATAGCTGGGTGGGGAGAAGGGATAAAAGGAGACTATTATGTATGTGTTGTTTCTATGTTAAGATGGAAGAAAAGTGACTTTGTTTAAATTTTAATGGCAAGAAACCAGCAGAGAGGTGTGGTTTGAGATAACAGGGGGAAAATGTCATCAATAGATGGAAATTTCTGAGAAAGAGGTGGCATAGGATCCAGAGACCATTCCTCCTCCATTGTAATAGGAGAAAAGTAGGAATGAATGAGTAAGGATGCTGGTCCACTTGCAGATCTGGAGCCAGAATTGGAGGGAGTCTGCACCTGATGGAGGAGAGAAGTTCATATATTGTGAGGAAATGTATTGTAGGATCAGAGTTTGAAAAGAGGTAGATAAAGTTTGAAATAGCCTACGCACATGGGTGATACAGAAGGGACATATAGAAGAGGGTTTGAGGGCACCGATGGTCCAGTCATGGCTGGCGACTCAGATCAAGAAGTCTAGCTGCCAACCACCACAGCACAGGTACAGGTAGGTAGCTTCTCAGGCCTTACTTTATCCAAAGCCCTTGCCACAGGCTCCTCAAGCCTCAGCTTCTTGCCAAACTGCTTCACTGACCCTATGGATAGATCCCTACAGTTTTTTTTCCTGGTCGGTCATTCCTGTAGTCATGAATCACATAAGCTGGAGGCTGCTGGAATCTAGTGGGTCTCAGCAGGCTTTTGATCATGCTCAAGCATACTTCACAAAGGTAGTGCATTCCTCTTGCAAAATTTTGGGTGGAGGGCTTTTTAGAGGGCAAATATTTTACTATATTTTATATAGTAGTTTTGAAAGAGAATAAGCCAAAATAGCTACCATGAGGTGGTAAAACTTGTTCTGCTTTCCACTAAAGAAACAGTCCATTTTTATTCTTTGCCAGGCATGGTGGTGCATGCTGGTAATCCCAGTACTGGGGAGGCTGAAATGGGAGAATTGCAGGTTCAAGGTGAGCTTCAGCAACCTTCTCTGGAAATTGCAAGTGAGGTTTAGGACATAGGTTTAACACATACCTATTTTATGGCCTTATAAGATATTCCCACAAAGCAGTATTTTGCAGTTTCATTATTCTCAATGTATTCCAATCTGCTGCAGTGGGCATGTTTAGAGACAGATGATAGCTGGATAGGTATCTAAGCTACTGTTCTATGACAGACTAAAATCAGAGAGCTACAAGTGGGACCATAGCAATCAGGGAAGCATGAGGCTAAAAATGTCTCACGGGGTCAAATGACACTGCCAGTGGCTCCTGACAAGGGACACAATTGAGCATCAGAGCTGAATTAGAGACAAGACACCCCAAGGCTTCCGTTGCAATGCTCTTGTCAAGGGGAGCTCAGTTACACCACCTTTAGGAATTATTTCTCCTCCCCAATCCTTTGCTGCTTTAAGTCAGTGGTCTCTCCTCTACATTTCTGTAGCATTAAAAAAATATATGTATGTAGACCCAGACCCTCATCCCAGAGATCCTGTTTTTCAGTGAAACAGTGTTATTGATGTTTAATTGACATACAGTGAGCTAACTGTATTTAAAATGGACAATTTGGTAAGTCTCGATTTGTGTATACCCCCATGAAGCCATCAGCAGAGTAGCCTTGCTTTGGGAAAGGAATTCACATCATCTCCCAGTGAAAACCCAGGCTGCTTTAGATGGGCACCGTCTTGAGAAGGGGGCTACTGTCTAAATTTAGACTGCCTTAGTGGACAGAAACCTCTGCATATTATCATGTCTGGGGACATTCCACGGCACTGGCTCAGCAGGTGGCTACCTTGTGAACTATCATACTTGGCTCAGCAGATCTACCCAAAGTGCTGTGCTAGAGGGAACAGGTGTTGCAACACTGGGGGCACTGAGAGATACCACGTCCAGAACCTGGGACTCCGGGAGCCTGGGGGTTGGCCTGTCATAAGCACTCTCACCCCTGCTTCAGTACCTAAGGCAGTTACCCACATGGTTTCTACCACCCAACTCCCTACAGGCACCTGCCACTGACAAGATGGGAAAGAAATCTGGTTCCACTCGATCAATTTTACTTATCTTCTCAAAGAAGAAGCTTTTGTTTTTATTCATGTTTCTTTTGTTTTTATGTTTTCTGTTTTATTAATAGCCACGTTGACCTTCCTTATTTTCTGTCTTATGCTTACTTTGAGTTTAGTTTGCTCTCCTTTTCTAACTTCTTAAGGTAGAATCGTAGGTCATTGATGTCAGAATTTTCTTCTTT
The DNA here is from genome assembly GCA_004027185.1 of Glis glis. Lineage (NCBI taxonomy): Eukaryota > Metazoa > Chordata > Mammalia > Rodentia > Gliridae > Glis > Glis glis. Next base: position 16,194 of record PVJS01039259.1, read on the forward strand.
TATAGTATAGGCATTTGATTTCCCCTGATGTATTGCTGGAATGGCATCTTATATATTCTGATATGTGTTTTCATTTTCATTCAGTTCAAAGTACTTTCTAATTCCCCTATTGATGTATTCTTTATTCCGTGGGTTATTTAGAATTGGGTTATTCTGTCATCAAATATTTGGGGTTTCAGGTACCTTTCCATTCTTGATATTTAATTCCAGTGCAGTCAGATAACATGCTTTGTCTAACTTTATTGTTTTTAAATATATGGACACTTTGTGAGACCCAGTTTCAAAATAAAGTATAAAAAATAGGGCCGGGGTTGTAGCACAGAGGTAGAATGCCCCTGGGTTCAATCCCCGGTACCACACACACAAAAAAAATGGACATTTGTTTTGCAGCTCAGAGTGTGATCTATCTTGGTAAACATTCCTTGTGTACTTGTAAAGAATGTTGATTCTGATGTTGGGTGGAGTGTTGTATAAATGCTAATTAGTTCAAGTTGGTTGATAGTGTTGTTCAAGTCTTCTGTATCCTTACTAATTTTTTTGTCTTCTTGTCCTATCAGTGTTCGAAAAAAGAGTATTGAAAAGTTTCACTATAATTGTGTACTTGTCTTTTTCCTTAAGTTTGACCTGTGTTTGCTGTATGTATTTGAAGGTCCGTTATTAGATTCATAAATACTTTTAAAAGAAATTTGCAATAGTATATTTCTTCCTTCCTGCACTTTATGCTGTTTTATCATATATTTTTCATAAATATATATATATTTAAATTGTAATAAATTGAATACCACAATGCTATCATTTGTGTTTAAACAGTTAATTATCTTTTAAAGTAATTTAAATGGTAATAAAATTATATAATAGCCCATTAATTACCATTTCTACTTATTTTTTAGAGAGCCATACTTCCATTTGGTATTATTTTCTTTCCACCTAAAGGACTTCCTTTAAAATTATTATAGTGCACATCTACTGTCAAAAATGTCTTTCCATTCTTTTAGTGTAAAAAAAGTATATTTGAAAGATATTTTCACTGGGTATACAATTCTACATTGACAGCTGTTTCATTCTAAGTACTTTAAAGTATAAGCCACTGTTTTGTTTTGTGGTGTTATTTTTGTTTTTGTTTTGTCTGTTTGTTTGGTACAGGGGATTGAACCCAGGAGTGTACTACCTCTGAGTTATACCCCCAGCCCTGTTTTGTTTTTTGAAACAGAGTCTTACTAAATTGCTGGGCTGGCCTTGAACCTGTAGTTCTCCTGTCTCAGCCTCCCAAGTACTGGGATTACCGGAGTATACTTCCATGGCCAGCTGAGTCCACTGCCTGTTACTTTCCTTGTTTCCAATGAAACATAAGCTTTGTTCCTTATCTGAAAATGATGTATATCTTATTCCTCTGCCTGCCTCTAACAGTTGTTCTTTATTACTATGGTTTTTTTTTTTTTTGCGGTACCAGGGATTGAACCCAGGGGGCTTCTACCTCCGTGCTACACCCCCGGCCCTATTTTTTTATACTTTATTTTGAAACCGGGTCTCACGAAGTTGCGGAGGGCCTCACTAGGTAAAGAGAGAGAGAGAGAGAGAGAGAGAGAGAGAGAGAGAGAGAGAGAAAGAGAGAGAGAGCTGAGGCTGGCCGCGAACCCAGATCCTCCGGTCTCTGCCTCCTAAAGTACTGGGATTACAAGCGTGCGCCACCACGCCTGGCTTTATTACTGGTTTCTAACAGTTTTATTATGATGTGTCTTATGTAGTTTTCTGCATTTTTCTTATGATTAGTATTTGTTAAATTCTCTGGATTTTTGTTTTTATTATATTAAAAATAGTTGGGAATCTTTCAGTTACTAGTTCTTCAAATATTTTTTCTAATACGCCTTCATCCAACCGGCTCACACACATGCGCTTTGAATACTCCAGTTAAACAGACATTGGGATGTTTGGAGGTATCTACAACTCACTGTTGTTTTGTTCATTTATTCCTAAATTCTCTTTTCTATAGCTTTCATTTTGAATAGTTTCTACTATTAAGTATGCATGGTTTGTTAATCTTTTCTTTTGCCGTGCCTAATCTGCTATTATTTTCAATCAGTAACTTTTTTAATCTCAGACATTGTTGTTTTATCTCTAGAAGTTTGCTTTCAGTCTTTTTCATATCTTTTATGTCTCTAATTACATAATAAAACCGTAACTGGTTCAATGTCTTTGTCTTCTAATTCTAGCATCTGTGTCAGTTATGGATCATTTTCAATTATTTGACTCATTTCCTCATTATGGGTTGTATTGTCTTCCTTCTTTTTATGCCCAGTAATCAGTCAATCTCTTATATGCACATGTGCATCCTAAACATTGTGAATTTTACCTTGTTGAGTGTTGGATAGTTTTTACTCCTCTAAAATACTCTTGGGCTTATTTCTAGAATGTGGCTAAGTTACTTGGAAACAGTTTAATTCTTCCTATTTGCTTTTAAGATTTATTAAGCAGGACTGGAGCAGTGATCAGTGCAGGGACAATTATTCCCTTCTACTGAAGGAAAAACCTACTTAATTTACCCACTGAATCTTGAATCTAGAGGTTTTCCATTTTTGTTATTTAAAATAGGCCCTATTAGCTGGGCATGGTGGTGCACGCTTGTAATCCCAGTACTTTGGGAGGTGGAGACCGGAGTATCCGGGTTCGCGGCCAGCCTCAGCTCTCTCTCTCTCTCTCTCTCTCTGTCTCTCTCTCTCTCTCTCTCCTTAGTGAGGCCCTCCATAACTTTGTGAGACCCGGTTTCAAAATAAAGTATAAAAAATAGGGCCGGGGGTGTAG